>JAQHUG010000124.1:302702-342682 GCA_028555095.1 Dicrostonyx torquatus
TTTTTTTTGGTTTTTCAAGGCAGGGTTTCTCTCTGTAGCTTTGGAGCCTGTCCTGGAACTAGCTCCTGTAGACCAGGCTGGACTTGAACTTACAGAGATATGCCTGCTTCTGCCTCTCAAGTGCTGGGATTAAAGGCATGTGCCACCAACGCCCAGCTTGTTTTATAATCTTTTTTTAAAAAGAACTTTTTATGATTTATTTAACTTTATTTTATGTACATTGGTGTGAAGGTGTCAGATCCCCTGGAACTGGATTTACAGACAGTTGTGAGCTGCCATGTGGGTACTGGGAATTGAACCCAGGTCCTCTGGAAGAGTAGTCAGTGCTCTTAACCACCAAGCTATTTCTCCAGCCCCTTGTTTTATAATCTTATCTGTTAGTCTGTTGTTTCTTTATTGAAACTGAGACCATTAACATTGTTATTAATAAGCAGTGCTCATTGATTCCTGACATTTTATTTTGTGGGATTGTTTATTCCTTGTGTCCTCTTGGACGTAGTTAACCTTCCCTTCAGACTGAAACTTTTCCTTCTGGTACCTTCTGAAGAGCTGCATTGGTGGACAGATACTGTACAGTTGGTTTTTATTGTGAAATGTTTTCTTTATCTGTCGACTGTGATTCATAGCTTTGCTGGGTGTAGTAGTCTGGGTCAGCAGTTTTGCTCTCAGAGATGTAGAACATATATCCAGGTCCTTCTGGCTTTCAGACTCCATTGAAAAGTCAGGGGTTATTCTAATGGGCCTGCCTTCATACGTTATTGCTCTTTCTCCCTGGCAGGTCTTCTAATGCTCTTTGTTCTGTAACTTTAGTGTTTTGGCTATTTTGTGCTGTGGGGAATTTCTTTTCTGGTTCTATCTACTTGTGTGCTATGTATGCTTTTGTACCTTGATAGACAAAACCTTCTTTAGATTGGGGAAAATTTCTCCTATAATTTTGTTTAAAATATCTGCTGTACAGTTGGTTGTGGTGACTCACCCTGGTAGGATTTGGTGAAGAAAGCAGAGGCAGGAGGATCATGAATTTGAGACCAGCCTGGGCTACACATTTAAAATAAAATATTTGCTGTGCCTTTGACCTTGTTTTCTTCTTCGTCTATACCTATTATTTGTAGGTTTTGTCTTCCTATAGTGTCCCAGATTTCCTGTATGTTTGGTGTCTGGAATTCTTCAGATTTAACATTTTCTTTAACTGAGCCATTCACTTCGATCTTTCCTTCAAGAACTTCTCTCTTTTGTCTTTTAATCTGTTGATGAGGCCTACCTATGATTACACCCTGATTTTTTCATTTCTAGTTTTTTTTAAGTTTGGGTTTTCTTCAGTTATTCTACTTATTTGTTAAATTCTACTTTTACATATTGAATTGTTTTCATGGTCTTCATTAAGGCATTTATCCATATCTTCTTTAAGGTCTTTGGACATACTCATAATTGATACTTTGAAGTCCTTATCTTGTGCTTCAGCTCGTTGCTTTTCTCGGGGCCTATGATGGACGATGTGCCTGCTGTCCTTCTGGAAGAGCCATGTTGCCTTGCCTTTTCATGTATGTTTTTGCGCTGAGATCTAGGCACCTGGAGTTTGAAGTCATGATAATCATGATGTTCTTGACATAGATATCTGCTGTCTCTTCTGTTGGGTGGATGTTCTGTTCCTTGGTTGCTGATGCCCACTCTGGGTCCTATCCTAGTGTGCCTGTGGGGTGCCTGATAGAGAATGTTTCTGTGGGTGACCGATTGTCACAAAGGACTGGAGGTGGGATAGAAGGAAAGGCTGTAAGGGGTGACAGGAAAGAACTAGGGGACCCTGGGTCTGGATCAAGAGGTAGAGTCCCTAGGGGAAGGAAGAGAGCTGGACACATGGGGCCCACTTCTGTGGGCAGGCTGCAGCAGGACTCAGAGAATGTGTGGAGAGACCAGAACGGAGGACAGGAAGGGTAGTAAAAGTTGTAGCCCTGAGTCCCAGCCTGGTGTGGCCACTGGAGTCCCTTGTGGAGAGTGGTTCTGCCGGTCAGTCAGGGAGTGTCACAAATAAAGATGGGCTAGATGGGCTGAGAGCAGCAATGAGAAAGAACTAGGGGGACCCTCTGTCTGCTAAAACTGAGCATTTTTAGACAACCCTTGATTGGATATATGCTTTTATTCTTTAAGCCAGTCTTTGTAATCATTACCAAATGTAGATGTTTAAGTAGAGGTTTGGTGTTACTGGATTTCAGTCTCAGAGATTTTAACATATATTAATTAAATATAATATCTATATCTTATTTTTCACATTGCTGACCCAGACCTTTGTAACTTGCTTTAATATGGACAGAGGGATTTAAAGGAACACTATTTTGTTCAGTGCCTTCCAAGGTCAATTATATCCCAGAGGTCTGTGGGGGCTCCTCTCAAAATGTTCTATAACGGTGACAAGGTCACTTGTTCCCTTGTTCAGGGGCCACGGAAGCCTCACCTGGCAGACTCTACCCTGTGTCTAGTCTACAAAGAGGAGGAGCAACACAGAAAAAAGTTTTCTCCATGCTTCTAAGTGAAGCCACAATTAAGCAAGGTCCTTAATTTGTCCCCACACAGATGGAACAGGCAATAAAAGGCTAGAGGAGACAGGGATTCTTTCCGAGCCCAAGCGACCCCTCAGGACCAGATCCTCAAGGGGCTTTGACAATAAAAACAAACAAAAAATAATAAATCTGGCTACCTGCATGGTTTGAAATACCTAGCAGGAAAATAGAACAAAGACTACAATGATCAATAGTCTTTTAACAGTTCAGGGGATCATACTTCCAGACATGAGACTTACATCCACGTGAGGTACTGTTTAGAAACGATTTTTCTCCAGCGATCTTCTTCTTGGTAAGGGAGATGCTCCCCAGACACTGGATATCATGACCTTGGCTCGATTCAATACTGCAGTGCTTACCTGCAGCCAAGGGAGATGAGCCCACTATGGCCTAACCTAAATATCAAATGATGGCTAAGTTTCTTCTCTTTCTCTAACATCTGTCATGTGGGACACTGTGGTTCCAGCCACTTGGACGGCTACCACAGTGCTTGAAACAAGATCCTGGGTTCATCACGCTAGAGTCTGGTTTTGAAACCCAAGAGTAACAAAGAGAAACCCACAGAACCCCTGTGAGTCCATCAAGATATTCTAATGGACTTTTATTTGGACTTTTTTTTGTTTGTTTGTTTTTTGTTTTTCGAGACAGGGTTTCTCTGCAGCTTTGGAGTCAGTCCTGGAACTAGCTCTTGGAGTCCAGGCTGGTCTCGAACTCACAGAGATCCGCCTGCCTCTGCCTCCCGAGTGCTGGGATTAAAGGCGTGCACCACCACTGCCCAGCTTATTTGGACATTTAAAACAATGTACTCCGGAGGTTGGTTAGATGACTCCATGGTAAAGGGTATCTACAGGCTGCTTTTCCAGAGGACCTGGGTTCAATTCCCAGAACCCACATGACAGATCACAACTGTTTGTAACTCCAGTCCCATGGAGCTGACGGTCTCCTCTGACCTCTACAGGGCACCAGACATTCATATGATGCATGGATATACATGCAGAAAAAGTACCCATGCATATAAAATACATGATAATTTAAAATATGCCCTCTACCCGGTTACCTCCCTAGGCCGTGTAGTGCTCACAGCTCTTGCCTTTATTTCTCCCTCACATCTCTTTCCGGGCACCACTCGGGGACTTCCTCCCCCACTCCCATCTGGAGGGTATATTACTGATGCACTTGGGGTTTTTTCTTTTCTTTTTTATTTTTTTAAATTTATTTATTTGTTATGTACACAGTGTTCAGCCTCCATGTATGCCTGCAGATCAGAAGAGGGCACCAGATCTTATTACAGATGGTTGTGAGCCACCATGTGGTTGCTGGGAATTGAACTCAGGACCTCTGGAAGAGCAGTCAGTGCTCTTAACCTCTGAGCCATCTCTCCAGCCCAAAGATTTATGTATCTTATGAATAGAGTGTTCTATCTGAACATACAACTTTATGCCGGAAGAGGGCATCAGATCCCTCTATAGATGGCTGTGAGTAACCATGTGGTCACTGGGAACTGAACTCGGGACCTCTGGAAGAACAGCCAGTGCTCTTAACCTCTGAGCCATCCCTCCAGGCCCTTAGGTTTTTTGCTTGTTTGTTTGTTTGTTTTAAATAGGTTCATGGAGGGGTATCCTGACTGCCAGGCCCAACGTCTCTATTCAGCTAAGCGAAGGCAGGTGGGCCACCACCCCAACTCTGTGATGACAGGACTGCCTCTTCCAGAAGGAGGGCTGACAAGAACAGGAGATGGAAATTGGCTAATTTAGGATAAAAAGACTTCAAAGAAACCAGGTTTTTCGCTTGGCTAAAAGCAAGCACTGTTCCCAGGCCTGGTGACTTTCTCTTTGCCAAGGCCAGAGATGCCAGAAGTGCTTAGGGCTCTGATCCTCCATCTGGCTCCTCAATTACTTCAGGGTTATCTTCTCAGAAGAGAAACATTAAAGTAGCAGCAGAGGCCCTTTAGGGGGAACTCCGGGTCAAGAGAGAAAACTCTCCGGCCTCGGTGCAGATCTGACATTCCAGTGTGTAGTAAGAGGCTGCTCATTTATTTCCCAGGCACCCAGACTCCTGAAATAATCACACAGAAACTATATCATTTAAATCATTGTTTGGCCAATCATTTCAGCATATTTCTAGCTCGCTCTTATATCCTAAACTAACCCATCTCCATTAATCTGTGCATCACCACAAGGTGGTGGCCTACTGGCAAAGTTTCAGTGGGCTCCAGTGGAGGCATCTGTCCCCAGCAGCTGCTACATGACTCCTCCCTGACTCCGCCTACTCTCTCTAGATCTCTCTTTAAGCCTGGCTTTACTCTGTTAAGTCATTGGTCGAAAGCAGCTTCTTTATTAACCAATGGCAATAAAACAACCACAGCATACAGAGGGGAGTCCCACATCACTAGTGGGACAGGATCAATGACTGGGCTGAAGGACCAGCCCTCGGAAAGATGGGTTCACCTTAAGCTGTGCTAAAGAGATGGGCAGGAAGAATTGTTCCTTTAATGGGGTACAGATTTTCCTTTCCAGAATTTCCACCCTCTAGCATAGATTCTATGAGCTTAGCCACCACGAGGAGTGGCTGGATCTGCCCGCCTTCCTGCGGTTCCCTCAGAAAAGGGCAACTTTTCCATTTTCTACTTTTTTTTTCTGTCTCTTTCAGGTCCTGACCAGAACCTAAGTGTGCTTTCTGACATTCTGGGCTTCCTTACTCTTTCTCTGAAGTCCCCTTCCCCACCATGTAGCTGCCTGCCACCTCCATGCCAGCAACTCAGACAGCCATTCCCACCCCATTCCCCTCTGGGTGGCATCTAAGATTCACAGCTCGGCTGCCCGGGCTTCTCCTTTAAGCTCTAATAAATTGTCCAAGGTTTAAAAGAGACCTTGTCACCCTATGCTGTCCTCCATTTGTCCTCACTGACCCTCCCCTCTCATATCAGGCAGATTATGGCTCAACTTCAAATATCAGAGGCTGTATTTCTTTAGTTTTCCCAGAAATCACACAGTACACTAATGGTCACACCTCAGGCCCTGAGCTAAGCTTCGTTGTAGAGCACAGCCAGTCACCTGAGTCACAACAGCCTGAATGTAGCTGAGGTTTCATGAAGGAGGTGGCTCTGGAGTGTTTGATAATTTGTTGTTTGCTACTGATGTCTCCTGTCACCGTGGGGCTGTTTATTTCATTGTAGGGCAGGAGCAAATTCTCCTATTAGTTGCCTACCTGTTCCACGCCAGCTCTGAGGAACAGCAAGCTGGGCAAATGCTCCCGTGTCTTCCATGAGCAGCAAAGAACAGTCACAGAAGACGAAGTCACTCAGGGAAGCTAGGCTGAGGCACTCCCCAGAGGCGGCAGACCAGCTGCCAATGTCTGTTAGCCCCTGCTCTCATTGCTTATTCTTGCCTCCTACAGAGAGGGCGGGACCCAGTACTAGATCAAAGTTTAACTTTGATGGGGAAAGATGTTTCAGGGAGAATATGGAATCAAGGAGAAACATGCAGGAGAGTCCTGGTCAGGCTGTGCCGGGGGCTTGTCTCACACACTTGCTTACAGCCCCCGGCAGGCCCTGCACCTCAGGGAGCCTTCTCTCTCTCCTTAAGCTATGGTCCCTAGTGAACCTGGCCAGCCACTTCAGTACCTCTGGCTGGGTGACACTCCATGGCTGAGCCGCTCATGCTTCATTTTAAAATATCTGCACAGCCCCACAGGCTTGACCTAAAGCCAGTGTGACCCGGACTGATGAGCTGTTTCCTCTCCGTGGAGTAGGCGCCTGGACACGGAAGGGAGAACCTCCTCCGATGCATAGCTTTGCTCTCATGTCTGCCTTGTGCATGGCCAAGAGCAGGCACGTGGGTGTCTCTGTGTCCTGGAGAGCACAGTTATTTTCAGGATGAAAGGACTGCATATGGCCTGAGATAATGGGGGGCAGGTCCAAGTCACCTCAACAGCACCTAGGATTTGAGAAATTACAGGTGCACAGAGGAAATGAGACAGTTGGGATGACCTGGAAGCCCCTGGAAGGCTGCTGAAACAGAACTGAAGGGCAGCACCACCCTTCTCTGGATCTGCCACCACCTATGTATGACCTCATGCCAGTTAAGACTAGCTGACCTCCAGGCACCTCGGAGAGGAGGGGACTCTCTGCACCTCCACAAAGTGGGAAACGCAAACCATTAGTGGGCACATGAATATACCAGACATCGGGCACTGTTTGCCATCACAGTGTTAGCAATTGAGGTACAAGAGGCCCCGCCCACCCAGATGCTATTGCCACAGCTCTGGAGATCCTGGCTCTCGAACACACTTCAGGTGTAAGTGTTGACAGTCAACATGTGTTAGCAGATTTAACGCCAAGGGATGACGCTATGGGAAATGAAGCTGCTCGTTACGGCGTTGGTAAATGGAGATGGGATTACTGACCACGGAGCTCCAGCACATTTGCCCTCACTCACCTGTCATAATAAATGTGTGGGGCAAAACAAAGCTGTCTGCACCACACCAACACGGGAAGACATCTGGGGTCATGTTCCTTTTTGAGGTGGGCATCAATAGATAACCAGGCTGGCCACAGATCAATGAGCTCTCTACTGTAGACTTCTCTGAGTGGTGGGGTTATAGGTGAGAGCTGCCAGGCCCAGCCAGGTATCAGATTCTAAACAGTACACACAGGTCCTAGGATCTCCTTTCTGCTCCAACCACATTCCTCTAGGAAAAGAGGAATATATTGGTGCTGGCTGCATCCCAGAGACCTGGTGGTGTGACTTTTCCTGGGGAGGGACATCCATGCGCCACAGACCAAAGAAAGTCTATTGGAATTACTCACAGGGGCATGGGTGACTCAAACAGTCACACAACCAAAAAGCCAACCCGAGCCTGGGAGAAGACACAGAACCTGGCCCTGGAGCTCCCTGCATGCCTTGTGAGCAGCTCGCCTGGCAGGAGTCTTCTCTCCAGCAGTTCCTGCTGCCTTTCTGACCTTGGTGCCAGGTCTTGTGACTCTGGGGACTCACATGACTTTCTCCTCCTTTCAGGGTGTCACCTGGGAGAAAATGGCTCCACAACCAGCTTAGGGGTTTGCCAGACTAGGATAGTGACAGTGTGAAGCCGTGCACAAACCCAAGATCCACAGAGAGAGAGCTCTCCCACGTGGGCCCAGTCTTTTATACCTAATCGGGACCTGATGGTCCAACCCAGAATAATTAGCTAATGGCTAATGGTGGGGCGTGGCTATTAGCCTGATAGGCTAAAACCTTTCCCCATCATCCTGTCATGTGCACAAAAAGGACATTCTTGGCTATCAGGGAGACTATGTGTGAGCTCTGTCCTCTGGGCATGAAATGAAATCAGAGCATGTGATTAATTACATGAGACTCTCATACAATTGGCTCCATTAACATCGCCTCCTGGGGAAGAAGGGGTCCTGAGCGTCCCCCAGCCTCCAAAATCAGTCAACAATTATGGGTTTGGGAGCACTTCTGTGGTATAGCTACCAATAAATTCTCACGCTCCTATATGTAATACCACTAAACTCACCGGTTCACTGGGTTTGGATGGGCTCGTTTCTCTGGTGCGTCATTACCCTCTTTTTGTGGGGTGAACAGAAGGAGGTTTTCTAGGAAAGTCACATGACACTGAAGCTACCAGGTGGGATTGGGACTCTGAGTTCCTCAATTCTTCTTTCTTTGTGGAAAAAATACTCAGTTTCTCCTGTCCGGGACCCCCAGCTTCCTGAAACTGCAAGTTTACCGTCCTGAACATGTCAACAGTAACAGTAACTACATATTCTGTATCTACGAAGGCCACTGCTGGGATCTGATGTCTGAGTTACTGTGCATGTGGCCATGTGTTGGCACCATGTGAGAGAGGAGGCACAGACTGGTGCTGGTGCCTGCCTGGCCCCAGGGCCCTAGAGGGCTGAGTGGACCCCAGTAGTGGCCACCTGTAGTCTCAGGAGTCCAGTAGAGAGTTTCAGATTCCTTTTTTTTGTTTTTGTTTTTCAAGACAGGATTTCTCTGTAGCTTTGGAGCCTGTCCTAGAACTAGCTCTTGTAGACCAGGCCGGCCTCGAACTCACAAAGATCCGCCTGTCTCTGCCTCCAGAGTGCTGGGATTAAAGGCGTGCGCCACCACCGCCCGGCCAGATTCCTTTTTTTAAAACTCAACACAGCTTAAGTTTTCCATAACAAACAAATGGTTTTCTTTTATTTGTAATTTAGAAAATGAGGGCCCACCTTGGATTAGATGAACTTTCTCTAAAAACCGAGACCTCTGTGGGGCCTGGCTACTACTCCTGGTTTCTCTTCTGCCACTGGCTTCTTGAGGGATCTGCTTTGTTCCCCAACACACTGCACTTGGAGATGCTGCTCTGGGGTCCAGTGGAAACACAGAGAGCTGGCAGTGAGTGTTGCTGGGTCCCTCATACAAACAGGGTGCTAAGGGTACCAGTGGGACAGGACAGGCAGGGCAGACAGCAGGTGAGTGTTGACTATAGCTATGGGCCAGGTATGCAGAAGAGATGCAGGGGAGATGAGGGAGCTCTTTCCTAAAAAGAAGTCAACCCCAACAGTTGATGAAGCCTAAGGCCGGAATCTGAGAGCGGCTAGGACATCAGGGAGAGATGGCTAATGGAGGGGCCGAGGGCGGGAAGCTGATGCATATTTTTGGAGTTACTTGGGGAGCGTGGGCACCTCACTAGTAGCTGCAGAAAGAGGGGTGATTCAGGCACAGGTGCCCAGAAACCTGGGGGTCACAGGGACCCATCACACTCCCAGCTCTGACACGCAGCATTTTCAACCCAGCCACACTCAGGGCCTTCAGAGAAAAGCTTCCTGGAATCTATTCTGAACAGGTTACATATGTGCTATTTTTAAATAGAGAATGCTTTAAGACCCTACTTTATCTGTTTGCTTGTTTGATATTTTTGGCATTAAGAAATCAAACTATTTTAAAAAAATCCTTTCCTTTGCAGACACACACTCTTGAGCTCCTCTTCTCCTCCTCTTCCTCTTCCTCTTCCTCCTCCTCCTCCTCCTCCTCCTCCCAGGTGAGACGCCAGCCTTCCCTGCCAGGCTAAGGGACAGACACTCCCTCGGCCCACCATTTGCAGAAACCTCATGCTCAATGGTTGCTTTCTTCACAGTGCTTTCCTTCTTGGTAATGAAGCAGGCGATGAAGGGCCAGGACAGCAATTTGGCCTTAATGGTGCCCACCTGGTCATGTCACCTAGGGACGGGACTTTCTCCTCTGCTTGACTGGGCCTAGAATCCCTAGGGAGGTGATTCCTTCAGCTGCTCTGGCTGAACTTTTGGATGTGACTGAGCCTTAATCTTGATCCCTTTCTCGTTTATCTTGATGAACTTGCTGAGTCCTCTGAGCACGTGAGCTGCCCCTGGTTCCTACCTGGGTGGTGGAAGTCTGGGACGCTGCCTAAGTCCCGTGGGAGCAGCAACTGGCCACAACAGCAACTCAAGGGCAGCAACTGACCTTGCTCCTCTTTGGAAGTGTTCACTGGTCTGGCAGGTTGGAACTGGGTCTGAAGAGAACATGGCCTCAATGCACAAGCTAGTGCCCTTTTCTTTGGTGCCCTCTGGGTACAAGGACAATGGCACTATCTCCAAATGTCCCTCCCATGCCACCCAGCCCTGACTGCTATCTGGCCAATACAAGAGTTCACTGAAAATCTGAAGTGGGACTGAAATAGGCCAAGCCACACCCAGTGTAGGGTCAAGAGCAACAGGAAAACCCAGGGGTGTGGACGAGAGGCCTAAAATGAGGCTCCTTCCCCAAGGACCTTGCATGTTCCTCTTTTATTTGATTTTCTAAGATATCCTAAGTGTAATCTGTAGTGACCCCAGAGCCCACAGGCTATCCACTGGACAGCTGCTTCTGTACCCAGGCAGAAGGCCGCATACTGCTTGACTGTGCATGTCTCTGGAAGACAACACACACTTTCGGTAGCAATTTAAACAAGGCCTGGTTGCTTCAAGAACCACCTGGCCTTTGGGTTATACACTTTAAACAACAGACAAAAATAAAAACAACAAAAAATTCTATATTTCAATTTTTCTTGTAACTTCAGAGTTGGAACAAAGCCAGTCAGTGAGTTTCGAATCTGCTGACGTAAGTTCTTGGTGACAAAGGTAAACTGAATGAGCCCCATCCCCACAGTGGAAGACTGGGCTGTTTCTCCATGCAGTTGGAGCCATACCCATGCTGCTCGACTGCAGAGAACACCGAAGGCGGGAGCTCTCAGCATGAACCTGCTTGAAGGGCATCCGCCAGACTAGCAGGAGAGCATGGCTGAAAGCATCTGTCTACTGCCTATTCCTTCCTGTGGGAGGAAACCTGTGCTGCCTGCTGTGCTGGGCGTTGGTGGTGCTGGGAGGCAGGACAGGGAGAGGGGATTTTGAGCAGTAGGGCCACCCTGCCACGTTCCTCCCTAGCTCTTCCTCATGGGGGGGTGTCCCTTATTTCTTAGTATGGTGCGGGATAATTGTCTGTATTCTGTCAATCAGGTTTTAAATAAATGCTGATTGGCCAGGCAGAAAGTATAGGCGGGAAAACCAGACAGGAAGTAGAGGTGAGAACAGGAGAACTCTGGGAAGCAGGAAGCTTCCCTGGCATTCCTGCACAGTCCATCTAAGAAGCAGGATGTAAGCTGCCCTGCTGAGAAAGGTACCGGCCATGTGGCTAACATAGATAAGAACAATGGATTAATATAAGTTATAAGAGCTAGTAAGAAGACTGAGCTAATGGGCCAATCAGTTTATAACCTAATGTAGACTCTCTGTGTGATTTTCTTTGGGGCTTGCCGGCTGTGGGTTACCGGGCAGGACAGAAACCCCAACGAGCAGGCCCTCATGTTACATTAATACCCATTTCTTCTCCATAAGGTGGATCTAAAGGATTTTCATGAGGCTCCTGACTCTGTTTATGCTCAAGTTCCTGATCTTTACTTGGAAATTACCCTGTGCACAGAGAATGTACCCTATATTAAAGAGAAACACATAGCTGCAGCCATGTGCTGAGCTCAGGCTGGCCAACAATGGCTTCCCTAAGATGGCAACTCTTCTTGAGGTCTACACAGCCAGGTATAGAGTGAACTGAAAACTTCCCCATCCCGGCCTTGACGGGTCAGAACCCACCAGGGTGGAAACACTAAGAGTTGTTAGGTTTATGCAGCTACATTTGACAATGATGAGGCCAAGTCAGTAGTCAGATGTTTGGACATTTATTCTGAGCCACAGAGGCCACTGCTCTGGGAGCCGTACATTGGCAGAGGCTACATATACATGAGAGGCTGGAGGACAGGACAGGGGAAAACAAGGAGAGAGAAACATTCACAGTGTCGAGCACATGGCACAGTCATCTTAATGTCTCACTCGGTACCACCTCATCACATTAGGAGGTCAGGCTTCAGAGTGGTGGGTCTGGTTGGTGGAATCCTGTGGCACAGAGCACAACTGCCACAGGGGTTTCGCTAGAGCCACCATGGAGATGCCTGTTCCAGCTTCTAGGCTTGGGCTTTACAGCATGCTTAGTTGAGTCCCTGCCTAGTCTCCTAGTTCCCCTTTTTTCTGGAAAAAGATAGCCATAAAGTAACAAATTTATGGCAGCCACATCCAGATGTGGGCCCCAGGTGGCAGCTGTGCAAAGGGAAGAGCCCAAGTCCCTGGTTACACTACAGCATGGGCAGGCATGACGGTGAGGTTAGTAGCTTCCCTGCTGTCCAGGTAGCAACACTTTTTACACTTGTCATGTAAGATTGTTTCCCTCCCCCAAACAACAATATCTTGAAAAAGCCACTCACAATGCAAGGCAAATGGCATGAATCGCAAACACAGAGAACAAGGGCAATGGTGACGTGAGTGTTTGGTCCAGACTTCACACTGGCATATGCTATGAACAAAAGGCTGCATATCCATTGAAACAATGAGATGTACACACTCAAACTGCTTTCCCTTGAAAAATAAAAATCACCTCTCATATACTTCAAAGAACCAAGAAAAAAATATATATATTTAAATCAGACTTGAAACCTACCTTTTGAACCAATTTGAATTTCCTAAATACTTTGTCTCAGTCAGATCCTCTCAATCCCTAAAGGTAAACACTTTAAGGTATCTTAAATGAGATAGTACTAACAAATATGTTCACCGTCTTTTTCTAAAACCACACCTACTAGGTCCTAGATGGAAAAGACCAGAAAGATTTCAGATGCCTGAGTGAGGTTGCCGCTGTGGCTGGCGACAGCTAGGTTGGTCTGGTAATAAGCAACATTCATAGAGTCAGTCACAAGCCTAGAAGGGACTGTAAACACTCTGGTGGAATCCACACCTCACTCAGAGATCTGATCTCCTCTTCAAAGCCTTTTGATAACAGGCTCTGGCATGGGAAGTCCAAGGGAGGACCTCCTGCCGGCAATACACATTGCTGCCTTTGTTAGCCCCAAGGCTCCTTGGTGGGAATCCAATGTTAAAAAGGTGAAAATGCAGACCCAATCCCCTGAAGATTGGTGGGTAGTTCTTGGCTGTACAGCTTGAAAAGGTGACAAACCGATTAACTTAAGTGTCACTTCAAGAAGGTGCTGAGTATCTATCTACCTTTACACCAGCAAAAATGAACCCTAATGTTATTTTAAAGGAAAGAAAAATAAGAGCACTTTGGAAAAATGTTTTTCTTTTGCTTTAAAATATAAATCTTAGTGAATAAATTCACATATATACAAATATATATATTTAAATATTAGAAAAAACAAAACCAAAGGCCCCATTAATGAATATTCCTGTGAACCAACTGTGACACATAGTTCCGAGCTATTCTTTTGCTTTGAAGTTGAAAGTCAAGCTTACTAAGAATTGATGTTTAAACAAAACCACAGTACACTTTAGAAACATGACAGTGAGATGCTGAGGTGGTGTCTCCCAAGGAAAGACGTCAGAAGCCCAGACTTGGTGGAGTAGCTCTTAGCCAGCAGGGCAGTGGGGACTCCAGAGCCCTGAATGGGTGATTCAACTTTGTCCCCGGGGTGGTCGGTGGGGTATGACACACAGGGGTAAGCAGGACTACCTGACTTTGGATAAACACGCTCCACTGGCAACCACAGGTAGACACCCAAAATTACATCAAATTTTCTCAGAACAGTATCAAACCTGATTCCAGAGACTTCCTGCCCCAGGCAAGGGGGTCACTTCTGTCTACTCACGCTGCCATTGGTAAGAGCAAATCCCAGTTTCTTGAGTGTTCTTTGAGATTCTCTTCATTTTACCATTGCTCTAACAGCCTGGCATGCCTAACCTAGGACATTCAAGATCTAAAGATTCTCTTCCAATGTTGTAATTTCAGGAATAATTCAAACAATTAAACGAGAAACACATTATGTTGACTGACCTTTTATAAAAGGACACAAAATTCCAAGTACTTACTTCTAAAATAATTTTTTGCTAAAGGGGGGACAGACTTGTGATTCTTTTGCTCAGAGGAGACACAAGCCAAGCACCGTGTCAATGTTCATGTCTAATGGACAAAGGCTTCATTTTCAGAAAATGCTTGGAAACCTCTCAGCGCCAGCACACACTTCTCTGCGGGTCAAGAACACCAGGCAGACACCAGCATCCACACTGCATTACGACGTACATATGCAGCTGACGTACATATGCAGCTGTTCTGATGCACTCCTTTCAACAGATTCAGTAGCCACATGGGACAGAGGAAAGGGCAGCGCCGTGGAGACCTTGGTTATCTGTGGTGGACAACCATGATTTTCATCACTGTGAAGGTTCAAGCTCTGGGGACTCTTCAGGATGCACTGTAGCTGGGAGGTGACTAGAGAGGTATGTAGGGCCATCCAAGAGTGTAAAGGGTTCTAACGAAGGTAATTCATTTCCCAGGAGTCTGAATTCATCCATACCTGAGCGGAAATCCACACAGGCTTGCTGGGTGCCCGAGCCTCCGCTTTCCTAATACTGTATTTCCTTCCCCATGTGTAGTCATGCTTCAGTTCAGAAACTCACTTCTATTACTGATTTCTCTACAACTTGCCAAGGGGCTGGGATTCTAGCAATCAACCAGATCATCGATACTTGAATATTTTAGCTCTGTGATGGAGCGGTCATGCAGAGAACACACCTAGGTGGCATTTCATAGAATGGGCCGTTAAACCACAGTGGTGACGACTTCCTGGAGTGTGTGCAGAGTTCTCTCTCACATCACAGCTGCCAGGGGCGTGGCTGTGGGAGGAGTACACCAGCCCTGCTTCCCAGTGCCAGGCAGCAGAAGGGGCTCCAGGACATCGTGTCCTAGGATGCACTCTGGGTTGTTAGTGTATGGCTACCGCGGCTTCCTCCGGAAAGAGAAGCAATGGTGACATGGGGGAAATGGCTTTTCTAGGAACGGAACCAAAATAAAAAGGAAGGACTGTAATTTCATTTCCATACTTTCTGCCAGGAAATACCTGTCAAATCAGAAGTGAAGAAGATACATGGAAAGGCAGGCCAAGCAATTAGCCTGTTTACCCACGAGACTTTGACCTGACAACCCCACTGATACTCCTGATGGGGGAGCATGTGTGAAGTGACTGGATGGGCCTTTTTCCAGGCACGGGCTTGCTACTACTTTTAATGTACCTTGATATTCCAAAGTGAGTCCCTTTGACTGCACCTTATCAAGCTGGACTGATTTCCCTAGGAGAACCCTGCTCGTTTCTTCGTGCCTCTGTTTAGATCACAGCTGGCTTCATAGAAGAGTGTACATTACCATAAAGATGCTTAAGTACCTGGTTTTAAAAGGGAAGCTAAATACGAATGGTGAAGAGAGCAGGGCGCTAATCTTTAAACTATAAATGTTCACATTTAGAGGCAACACCACGTAGAAAGACGCACCTTCAAGACACTTACTTCTGGAGCTTGGGCATTTTTGCTTCTCTTTCATATTATGAATAAAGGAAAGCTATAAAAACAAAATCGAAAAACCAAAATTCCCAAAGTCCAAAATGCAAAAGGCTCAAGCAGCCCTCACTGAATTCAGAAAGACACAGGCACTGCTGGGTGAGGCTGAGTCTCATGACTGGTGTCCGGGCTGATGGTGGGGACAGCGGTTCCTGAAAGCATTTCCTAGCGTGGACGAAAGAGACCGCGGAAGCGGAGTCACAGGCACTGCCAACAGCACAATTGCTCCCCACCGGTGACTCAAGAGGCCAGCTGTGGACACACACGGTTTTCCAACTCTTATCTAGCCATGAAAGCAGAACACCAGAACAAACTATAATCACACACTCTGGTGAGAGGCAAATGTGGCCGGAGAAGGAAGACTCAAGGGAAGAGAAAGGCTCTGTCTGGTGCATACTGAGGTGAAGACAATGTGGAGACTGCTTTATACGACACAACACTTTCCACAGATCGCTCTCTCTCTCTCTCTCTCTCTCTCTCTCTCTCTCTCTCTCTCTCTCTCTCTCTCTCTCTCTCTCTCTCTCTCCCCAAATACAGAAAGCAATGAGTATAATGGGAGGCTGGAACACCGAAGCTTAAACACCCCACACAGATTTTCCAATGCACTCAACACAACGCAGCACAGCCAGGCTGTATAAACCATTTGATAAAAAAATATCTTCTGTTATATGGTAAGGACAGCTGAAAAGTCCCGAGAGCACCCTTCCACTAGTTCACCGCCACAGTCCAGGGAGAACACAGACTCACTCGGAGCCTTCGGTCTCTCTTCCTGCTCATATGCATTCTGTGCTTCTTCCGTGATGATTTCAGGCTCAAACAAGTGTTTCTTTAGTGAAAACCGTCTTCTAGTCCCTGGGCAAGATATCATGACACTACTGGGGTCATATCCCACAACTGCAAAAATGCAAAATGCCAAGGATGAGTTAAGCTTAAACTGTACTGAGCATGAGCAATACTAAGACCGGCCTCAGTTCAAAGTGCAGCTTTGCTTTCTTCCCAGTTATCAAACCAACATATATATCACTAGCCTGACTTCTACATAAGGACAGCTACACATTGTTCCAGCTAAGGAGCAGAAAGGCAGAGTAGATCCACCGAGGGGAAGAGGGGCCAACATACCCTGGACGTGCTTTTCCATAGACTTCCCAGATAACCTTCCAAACAATTCTCCAAGACATCAAAAAGGAAGGGCCCAGGCCTCAGGGTTTGGCTGAAACTTTCTTGATGTCATTTCTAACAACTTTGTCTTGTTTCTGCCCCCAAAATAGGGCAGGATGCCAGAGTCGGCCCCTCTGTCCTGGGCCTCTGCTGTAGCCGTGAACCCATGTGGCTTCAGAGGCTTGGATAAACACCCCTGGAGTATTCATCTCAGCAGGAAAAGCTCCTGTATGCATGGTGACTGATTCAGGCCTGCCTTCCAAGCCCCATTCAGTTCAAGACCACCTGCTTCAGAGAGCTTCCCGAGCAGCCTCCCCGTCCTGTGGATCCTGGTTACTGCCGCTCATGTTACTCTTGTGACTTCTCATATGTGACTTCCTGTCTGGTGTGTGCCTCAATCACCACTCCTCAGGAGCTATCCACCTTGTCTTCTGAGACAGCATTGCTCACTGAGACCCATGGCTCGTTGCCTAAGCTACGCTGCTTGGCTATCCTCTGGGGTACACCCGACCCCACCTCCCCAACTCTATGATTAAAAATATTTGTCGTCATGCCCACATTTCAATGCTCAGGTCCTTGCAGGCACCTAACAACTGAACAATCTCCATAGGTTCCTAGGATTATTGGTTTTTAAAGACCATATCCTAAATAGATTATCCCGCAAACCAGAGTGATTAGTGCAGTGTGCCCTCGACAATACTCACGGAAAACCTCACGGGCAGCCTCGCAGATCCTCCAGTCTGTATACAGAGCCCACAATAGGAAGCTTAACAAGATGGCGCCTTACCTTAATCACTTTGTCAGTTCCAGAAGTCAGTAGCCATCCCCTGGTTGCATCAAAATGCACATGCACAATGTTGTGCTTACTGTCATGGAAGGTGGCTGTGGGTGCACGTCTGGAAGGGGCAAGACCAGAGTAAAAGGTAGGCACGTGACTACAGGGATCCAGGAAGTCACAGATCCTCATTTTTAGCCTAATGGCTAATACTGCTTCACTATTGGAAATGCTCTTTTTCACTCCTTGGTGATCTGTTACTCAATTTTATTATTCACTTAGTGTGTGTGTGGACACACACAAGTAGAGCTCAGAGGACAACTCTCTGGAGTCGTTCTCTCCTGTCGGGATCCAGAGACTAAACTCAGGAGGTCAGGCCTAAATGAGCACCTCTATTTACCGCCTCTATTCACTGAACTGTCTCACTGAGTATGCCCCTCGGGAGCTGGAGAGATGGCTCAGTGGTTAAGAGCATTGCCTGTTCTTCCAAAGGTCCTGAGTTCAATTCCCAGCAACCACATGGTGGCTCACAACCATCTGTAATGAGGTCTGGTTGCCCTCTTCTGGCGTGCAGGCATACACACAGACAGAATATTGTATATATAATAAATAAATGTAAAAAAAAAAAAGCATGAACTGTCTCACTGGCCCTGTTACATGACTTTACAAGGATATCGAGGTAAATGATTCTTCTGGATTCCAGAAGGGGAAAGATGAAAGCCCCCAAGGTCCTTTGGGAAAGTGTTCTGCTGTGATGGAATCCAGGAAAATCTCTACTTGTGCTTTGGAGAAGTATTTCAAAGACCACAGTGCCTCTACCAAGCCTGTGCTTAGGAGGAAGGGATATACTTTAGCTTGGCCTATTTATTTTAAAATATTTTTATTTATTGTTAAAATGCCCAAGACACCACTGTCTATCTAACTGAAGACAATCTATATTTTCTTCCTTTTCCCATTACTGTAAAAGCAAGTAAAAGTTTTAAAAATGGAATTCTAAAGCTTCACTAAGCGATACCTATGTATGAATGTGTGTGTGTATGTGTGTGTGTGTGTGTGTACACAAGACCAAGCACACACACATCATTGCTTTCTCTGTGTTCTTGGGCCTATGGTTTTGCTGCCGATTTTAGTGAGAAGTCTGTTAGCTGCATCAGCACTCTACAGGCAGGTCTAGAGTGCTTGCCAGAGACAAGGCAAAAGAGTCAGAGGTGGAGCTGGGCAGGCCAAGCAGACCCCTCATCATGGTTCAGGGTCTCTACACTGCTGTGAGGGCCCAGAAGATGACTATCTCTTGGCTATAGTTGAATCTACTGGAAAGACTTTCAGTAGTAAAATTATGACTGTAAATGAATTCTGCTTAACTTAAAATTTCTTAGACTCAGATCTGTCTTGATAGAATGAAAAGCTGAACCTGACCATCTCTACAGCATCCTGCAGTCTTCTTCAATAACTAGAGCTCTCGTTAATCTCATCATGTGCTCGAGTGGGCGGAATCAGTGCACATGAACAACCACTTCAGCAAGGACATCTTGATGTGTATTTGATAGGGTGATGTGATCTGACCGTATCACAAAGTGCTGGGAGGACTGGAGACTGGTTACTCTCCTGCACTCACTGGGGGCAAGCTTGTTTCTGTGCATTCTCTTAGTGTCTGGGGTAGTTCTGAATTCTCAGAGGTGCTCCTCCCAGATCAGCTAAGATCTCAGGATACCAGGCAGAATGTACCAGCTGAGTAGTGGGTACCTGGAACTAGTTCCATCCTGGAAAAATGGGCTTAGCTCTTCCCAGAACCTAACAACTGCTGGAGCCTTTGACTGATCCAGCATCTGTGAAGACACCTGCCTGGGCACCTAGGCAAGTCCTGGCCTTAGCTCCCCTGGGAGATTCTCAGTGGGCTTTACTATAGAGAGCATCTGCTGTAGCCATATGCCCCGAGATTTCTGAGAGCCCAGTGGGGAGGTCTTTGAGCTTTTCCCCCCTTCACCTGTCTCTCTCATGGTCACAGAAACCTCTTGGTCACACAGGGCCTTTACTTCATGTTTTCAGTCTGGACTACACCCCCAGCGAGTGAGGCAGGTGGACTATCTCTGGAGCGGGACTCTAAGGCTGGGCTTTGTCCATAACCAGAAAGGTGCAGGGCGTGGGACTTACTCTTCGTCTGTGATGGCTTCGTGGCAGCTGTCGCAGACCCGGACTTCAAACTCGAAGCCCATGAGTGGGATGGAAGAGCGCTTGGAGCTGCACTTGCCGCACACGGCCTTCCCACATTTCCGGCAGTGGTGCTGGGGGAAAAGGGAAACAGGCTGCCATGGCTCTGGCTGCAGTTCTGGCACACCGGGTGAGGACACCAGGCCAGAGTGTCCCAGAGCTGCCCATGGTAGCACAGTCTTACAATCCCAGCACCAGGGAGACTGATGCCAAGTAACTGAATATTTAAAGTCAGACTGGGACTTATTTGTGTCTTAGGTAGAACGGCTTAATTTATGGTTGACGAAGGTAAACCAAAATACTTAGCATGATTTTACTGTACTATAAAGTGCTAAAAGGATTAAAAGACCAGTTATCCCTTAGTAACTTACTGAATATGTGATATACATGATACCACACGATACCACACTACATACTGCACACATAAATACACACACACACACACACACACACACACACACACAGCATACCACAACACAACAGTGTCCCGAAACCCCACCAGGGCATACCGGGCTTCTATACCTTTTAATTTTGGTCTCAGTTCAGAGTGAGGACTTCTGGGAAGTGTGCCTCCCCTCTTCTGTTTCCCATTCTCCACCCTCTTCGCCTACCACTGCTGTGAGCTTCATACAAAGGAAGCACCCAGCGGCCAGATCTTAAAGCTGAGGAAGAGCTGCCTTGAGAGATTACAAATCTGATGACCTCTGATCCAGCCCACTGTCTTAGACTCTAGCAGTGCCCAACCCAGGGAACCTAACATTTGATTTCCATGGGGGAAGACCAAACTATAGAAGTAGAATTTGAAAATGCTGTGTTATAAACAGATCGAAACAACTAAACCAAGTCAGGAGGAGGGAAAATGAATAATTAAGAAGCAAACATCTTCATGTAATTTCATGGTTTGGAGCCAACATGAGTTAATGGGACACTTCTAATATTAAGGTATGCCTCAAGAGAGCCGCCAGAGTTTTAAAACTGTACCCTCAGGCACTTAGGAAAAGCCACTAGGAAACCCACTCTATGAGGGCGGGGCTGCCACAGACACTTAGGTGTCACAGGTATAAAATCACCTAGTCCGCTACCACTCCTACCCAGGGGGCTACTACTCTACGATCTATGGCTGAGTCCCTTCCAGATAATTACACTCTAACAGAGCACATATCACCCACCTGTCTTAGGCCAATTTTCTTACTGTCCCACATTTGCTTGAAGTTCCAGAAGAAAGGCTGGTCACACTTCTGGCAGGAATCACTGTCCAACCACTCAGGGGTCTTGCCAAATAAAACAAGAGCAGTCACAGTGAGAGACAGTGTAACAAAGGAACCATAGGCACTGGTTAGATTTCCAGAATCATGACATTTTTATCAGAAATGGCTGATTCCTCAGTCAAAAGTAGTTACAGAAGGTTTGCTAATTGCCAGGCCCTGAGGATGGAATACAGCAGTGGATAAAAAAAAAAAAAAAAACCCAAAAAACGTAAAATCATAGAGGCTGTCATACATTAGGGAAGATGTCAGGAAATATTATTAGCAATCAAGATGTCTGAGAGTGAGACCAGCCTGGTCTACAAGAGCTAGTTCCAGGACAGGCTCCAAAGCTACAGAGAAACCCTGTCTAGAAAAACCAAAAAAAAAGATGTCTGAGAGTTTGAAAGCCTAAAGGAAACAGTGTTGTAGAAGGGTAACAGCGGCTCTGGCAGGCTAGGGGTTGGTGAGGTAGACCACAGGCTCTGACATAAGCTGGGGGTCTTTACAGAAGGCAAGTCAGCTGAGACCTGAAGCAGGAAGGGAGGAGAAGAGGCAGAGGAGGCTGTGTGCAACTTCAGCATGGCTGGAAGGTGGACCAGAGGGGAGGTAAAGCTGGGGGGAGTGGTGGGGTCACACTCTGCAGGCTCCTGGCCATCACAATGAGAACTTAAGACCTATTCTCTAATGACACACCATGATATCTAATTACACATATATGTCACCACACCATAATTAGTCTAATAAATTGTCAGATAGGTTTTAAAAGTATGTTCTGCTTAAAGGCATTCTTTAGCAGATCTTGCATGTGTGTGCTGTCTACATCTTACATGTGTACATGTGCATACATGCTGAGAACATGTGTAAGTGTGGGTGTCGTATTGGGGATTGAACCTAGGACCTCATGCATGTTAAGTAAGGACTCTATCACTGAGCTACAGCAGGTTGGGAAGAGCTCAAAATAGTTCTGGGACAGAAGGTAGAGACAGAACGAGATTTGTAGTACAGCACTGTTTTTGCAAACACCACATATTTTGATACACACACCCATACATTTCACACAGACACTAATTCACTCATATATATATACACGCATCTCACAAATATACACGCACATGCACATACATATATACTACCCTCTCTCCACCCCCACACTCACACATATACATCACACACACATTCCACACACACACACACACATACAACAAACATCTACACACTCTCACCACACATTCCACACACACCTTCACACATATACTCACACACTTCTGGGTGTAAAATTCACCACAGCGGGTATCTATGAGAAGGTCATTCAGAGAAGAAATCAATACATTTAATAGGATTCCATTTTTGTTAAAAGAATTTCTGTAAATGTAGAGAAAAACAGAAGGATGGAGGTTTGCCAACACAGAGAGTCTTTGTTAAGTCACAGATTTTGTAAATATGGTATTTCTTGATGAAGGTATCATGATTAACAGACCTGTTTTCTAGTTGTTCCTGAGTATTTTCTATCTTTTCTACAAAGGGTATGTACTAGGTCGGGCGGTGGTGGTGCACACCTTTAATCCCAGCACTCGGGAGGCAGAGGCAGGCGGATCTTTGTGAGTTCGAGGCCAGCCTGGTTTACAAGAGCTAGTTCCAGCGCAGGCTCCAAAGCCACAGAGAAACCCTGTCTCGAAAAACCAAAAAACAAAACAAAACAAAAAAACAAAGGGTATGTACTCTATCCAATAATATGTAAGCAATTGAACCCATCAGATGTATAGACAAACACATGTTTAGCATCTGAGATTTCGCGCTGACCTGCATCCAGACAAGCAGGTTCCTCTCGCCTGCCCCATACTGTCTTCTGTCTCTGATGCCTGACTGTTGGTAACTTTCCATCAGCACTGACCCACACAGCAGCCTCTCACATCCACCCCGCTCTTACTCCTGGTGTTTCTTAGCCTGTAAAGCCCATGACTCTCCTAGTAATAGTATGTGCAGGCTCACTGAGTCAGTTCTTGACAGCCAGTAATAACGTCCCTTCCAAAATACCCAGCACTGACATTCTGTCTCACTAGTGCTGACTGTAATTTTATTATTTATACCATTTAATAATACTCTGGACTTTCTAAGTCTGTCAGCTCTTCAGGTTAGAACAAACTTCATTATTGTTAGCAGCCCACAGCCTCTGCCATAACTAGGAAGCAATTCCTTGATGCTTATGAAGTATGGTATTTGTAAAAGGATGGATGGAATCATTCCCACTGCTCATCAGAGCTTCTAATTAACAAGAACTTAAACCCATCAGCAAGTGCTGAAATGTTCATATATATGCATGTCAAAATGGCTCAAAGCTGGCTCCCAAACGCTGACTTTCATCTTTGGAAACAACATTGTTATGTTCCTTTGTCCTCCCACTAAGAAGAAAGGCTGGTGTGGGAGACTTGTCTGTTTCTGTCAATCATGTTTTAAATAAATACTGATTGGCCAGGTAGGAAGTATAGGCGGGTCAACCAGACAGGAAGTAGAGGCAGGGCGATGAGAACCTCTGGAAAGCAGGAAGCTTCCCTGGCATTCCTGTGCAGTCCATCTACGAAGCAGGTTGTAAGCTGCTCACTGAGAAAAGGTACCGGCCATGTGGCTTGCATGGATGGGAACAATGGGTTAATATAAGTTACGGGAGCTGGTAGGAAGACTGAGCTAATGGGCCAATCAGTGTGTAACCTAATATAGACTCTGTGTGACTTTCTTTGGGGCTTGCCAGCTGTGGGGTACTGGGCAGGACAGAAACCCCAAAGAGCAGGTCCCTCATGTTACAAAAGGCCACAAAAGCCAGGCCTGGGTCAGGCCTGATTGTCCCTAACCCAAGGCAAGCCAGGACACAATCCTCAGCACTAGGGGAACCTGCTTCCCATGACCATCACCAGGCTCTAAGGATCCCCTTCCAGTACATGGATGGGGCCAAATGTACTTTTCATAAGCAATGTTCTACATTTCCCGGCTTCCTACCACTACGGATCATTTTAATGAGTTACTAATAGAACTCCTGTGGATTTATGATTCCACATGATAAAACTGTAATCTTCTTAAGCATTTAATTACTGGCATCTGAAAGCATTACATTGTGGGTTACATCAGTGACTCCCTTGGGATGAGACTGGGGTGAGGGGTCTGGCTGTCAAAGGGAAAGTTTACCTGGAAAAATTCTAGGTCAGCAGAAAATGGTTAACTTCAAAATGCTCATCCAGGGAATAGTCGGTAAACATATAAATTGTTAAAATGCTTATAGATTAAAAAGCAAAGTTAGTGTTAAAAGTGTCATGGTAAAATTTAAATCTGTGCTGAAGAGGACAATGCATCATGTTTGGGGACTATTAAACTAAGGGCTCCGACTCCTCAGCATTTCCTAACTTAAGACATCATGCATCTTATTCCATGCTTTATTACCACAGAAGCAAGCAGGAGGGCAGCAGAGACAGAGCTGCAGGCCACCCCGAGTGCTGTGCCACTCACTCACCTCCTGCCTTTCCACATCCATGTTCCAGACGACAATGCCACCGTCACCACCACACGAGATGAGCTGCCTTGTGTGCTGTGCATAGGAGAGGGCTCGGACTTTGTCACTGTGGAAGAAACCAAGGGTTGGAGCCAGTTCGGGAGCAAATGAGATGCTCCACAGCAGAAAGCCCATCAGAGTCAGGCAACACTCAGATTCAACACTGAGCTCCGAGGAGCCAGGCATCTCTGCAGACTCTTCAACATGCAATGGCCAGACCTAAAGTGAGTTTAAATGTTGCCTTAGCCTCCTCAGGCCCACGAGAAAGTACTTTGGGTCAGTTACCAACACTCAAATAAGAGACGATTACTGAACTGACTATAACATCTTGCTGATTCTCCCTTAAGGGGATTTATGTGTCACAGTGGAAACTGGTGCATTTGCTGGCTCGCCTCTAAAATGCTTGTATAAGGCAGTTCTCAATTGTCCCTACCCTCCCTCCTCCTGGTTTTCTCCATGAAATAGCAGCTAGCTACTTTGGTAATTATTACAATTAAAGGGCGTTGTTAAGACTGTCAGTGCATGTCAGTTGTGGCAATGCAGACTTGTAACTTCAGCACGTGGGAGGGAGAGGCGCTAGGACCAAGTCCATTGTGCCAGGACTCTCTGGCCAGTCAGCCTAACTGAATCAGTGAGCTCTAGGTTCAGTGAGAGACATTGTCTTAAAAAAAATAAGCAAAGGTTGGGCAGTGGTGGTGTATGCCTTTAATCCTAGCACTCAGGAAGTAGAAACAGGTAGATCTCTGTGAGCTCAAGGCCAACCTGGTCTACAGAGGAATGCCAGGACAGGCTCCAAAAGCTACAGAGAAACCCTGTCTCAAAAAACCAAAAAAAAAAAGAAACCAAAAAAAGGTAAGAAGCAATAAATCCCAGAACTCAGGAGGAAGGTGGATCTCTGTGGGTTCAAGGCCAGCCTAGTCAATAAAGTGAGTTCCAGAAACACCTGGGGATGACATCAAATACCAACCTTTTGTCTCCATATACATTGCCCTCCCCCATGAACATGCACACACCCACATCTGCCCATCACACAAGGTAAAAGGCTAAAAAACCAATTGCACAACCAAACCTCTTTTATATTTGAGAACGATGCTCACTGAATCAAAACTGCCTTGTCATTTTGAGAATTTATGAAGCCAAGGTTTACAAAACTCTCATAGGAAAAATGATCAGGACCATACAGCATGAAGACATGTAGTTGACCAGGAACTGGGATGCTGGACACCAGGGATTTACCAATGAAGGTTCCTGAGGTGAGGAATTTTCCAGAATGGGTTTCCCAGCTTTGGCAAAGCAAGGGGCAGTGGCTCAGAGAAAAAACAAACAAACAAACAAAAACAAAAAGCAAAAAATCCACCTACCAAGTTTGTAAGAGTGAACAGGCTATAGTTAGTATTTTGGGTATGAACAGAATGCTGTGTGGATCTAGGTAGGCAGAGCAAGTCGAAGAAGGACTGCATGGTTCACTGGCACTCACTTCAGAAATTGAAATAATTAGGCCATACTATATGGGACTGGTCTTTTTTCTTGCGATCAAAAGTCAGCCTTCACAACCAGGAGCTGTGGCACACCTGTGATCCCAGCACTGGAGGGACCGATGTAAGAACATTCCAAGTGTAAGATTGGCCTGGCCTACACAGTGAGACTTTCTAAGAATAAGCAATAAAAACAATTGAAAACAAGCAAACAAGCCAAATCTTTGTTTTACTAAGGTCACTTTTTTTTCTTTTTTTCTTTCTTTCTTTTTTTTTTTTTTAATTTTGCTGCGCTCCATAGTCCAGGCTGGCCTTGAACTCACATAGTTCAGCCTCTGCCTCCTGAGCGCTGGGATTAATGGCATGCACCAACACCCTATTTTTTCAAACCAAATCTTTGTGAGTTTTATAAGTTATTATGGTCACAGAGTTGGGGAAGATGAGCTGTCAAGTAGACCGACAAGCTTGAAATGGGCGACATGAGATGATGAGGTCTGTGTGACAGCTGTGCGCTCGTACACTTTTCTGGGCCATTTGATTCTACAGGGGCTGTATTAATAATACATTTGACGGATGTTTTACAACCCTGTGTTATACAAAAAGGGCAGGACCAAAATCTTGCCCAGTGAAGACACCACTATCACCAGTCCCCAACCAACCCATGACAAAGCCAGCTGTGTATGCACACACAAACTAACGTCAGCACTCTGTGGTACATAGCTGTGGAAGGGTGTGCGCATGCATATGGAGGGCAGAGGTCAACCTTGGGTACCACGGCTAAGAAGTCTTCCATCTTTGTTGCTGTATATTTAAGGCTGGGCAGCACTGCCCATCCACCTCTCCCGGCTCCACCAGCACTGTGTTCACAAGAACACATTAGCATGTCCAGCTCCTAAGGGTCCTAGTGCCCAAACTCAGGCCCTCAAGTTTGTGTGGCCAGCACTTTACTGACTCAGCCATTTCCCCAGCCCCAACGTAAGCATTTTCTACTGCTTATGTTTGGATTTTCCTCTGGACTAGTTGAAACATCAAGGCACTTCTCTTATTAACTAACAACTAATGTAAATTAACTCACATTCATTCAGCTAAAAAGTCATGATTTGAAAAGTATAGAGCGCCTCCATCCTGATATTCAAAGGTAAGAGGGGCAATCTATCCCCTATTCAGCTGAAGAGACTTCAAACTAATTGAGTTACATTTCATTTGTTAAGACAATGGTTCCCAACCTTCCTAATACTGTGACCCTTTAATACAGTTCTTCATATTATGGTGACTTTAAATCATAAAATTATTTTGTTGTTACTGCATAAAGGGAATTTTGCTACTGTTATGAGTCATAATGTAAATATCTTTTATGCAGGATATTTGATATGTGACCTCTGTGAAAGGGTCATTCAATCCCAAAGGGATCTTGATCCATAGGTTGAGAAGAACCACTGTGTCAAGGCATCCTGAGACATAGACCAATAATCCTGCAGCCCCAAAAGGTCGTTCAGAAGGAGTGCTCCACTATTCTCAGCTGGTGGCAGCATTCAGCAGCTAATGGGTAACAGGCTCCAGAGCAGTAGCATGGAGCACAGCGATGAATGCTAGACCTCGAGCTTTATAATAATCTGCTTGGGGATTTCCTGATTTAAGGATTGGAAATTCAACGGCCTTCCAATTAAAAACTAGGGGAGGAATGCAAAGACACCTCTTATCTTCATGTCTCATCTGCTACTACTGCAGTACTTATCCTAGAAGTCACTTCAAAGCTGACAATCATTTTGTGAATGAGGGCTCTTCACATACACACCAATGTGTTCTGACGAGTACATGAAAACCCTGCTTTTCCGAGCATGGAGATCAGAGGGACCGCCTCGTGCTTCTTAGCAGTGCTAGAGGAAACATGCCCTACCAGGCCCAGCTATGTAACCTGACTGTATCAGTGCACAGTGAAAATATGGGGTTGGCAAAAATTCATAAGGAACGAGAAGGTAGTGAGAGCAACACATGAGACCAGACGGGGGCCTTCAAAGCCTTCTGGAACATTACCTCTTTAAAATACTTCCCCAACTTCATGTTGTGTGTATGTGTCACCTGCATGTCCGTGCGCCACCTGTGTGCCTGGTGCTTGCAAAGGCCTGAAGAGGACGTCAGACGTGGAACTAAAGTTACAGATGGTTCGGGCTGCCAAGTGGGTGCTGGAAACTGAACCCTGGGCCCTCCAGAAGAGCAGCTGATGCTCCTAATCTTAGCCTGAATGCTAACTGATTAAACCCAGTCCTGCTGCCAGGTGGTGATGATGCACACTTTTAAACCCAGTATTTGGGAGGCAGAGGCAGGTGGGTCTCTAGGAGCTCTAGGCTGTCTACAAAGCAAATTCCAGGACAGCTAGAGCTGTTAAACAGAGAAATCACCTCAAAAAACAAAAACAGAAGATAAAAGAAACAAACCAACCACAGTCCTGTCTTCTATGTCTTCTAGAACCCTATGCAAAAGCTCCACTGTGTATTTTAGCTTATTACATGTTTAGTGAAATAACTAGAAATAAGAGACTACCCCTTCTCCTAGTGCTCCCTAACACTGCAGGGAGAGGCTGTTGTGCATGCTGACCTCACCCTCACTGGCTCTTTAACAGAGAAGGCAAGTTGAGAACTCTTCTCTTTTCATAGCCTCGGGAGCAATTTACTTGCTATATAAGGGGATGAGCTCATACCCTCCCCATCATATTTATTTACAGATAGGCCATTTCTTTACCAAAATATTTGTTCATTTACTTTTTTTTTTTTTGAAGGATCTCCTGTAGCCCCAGCTGGCTGAGGATGCCCCTGAACTCCTTCTCCTTCTGCCTATCTCCTATGGGTTGGGATTACTGGTAAATCCCACCATGTCCCACCACACTGGACTCCCAAAGGGCTAAAGATGCTGGGAACTCTTACATATGGTGAGATAAACGGGAATGAAACTAAGAGTTAGGTTGTTGGAAGGGGAAGAACATGAGTTGTGTGTACCTAAGAATCCTGGCTGTGATCAGCCTCACGAACTCTGCTGCTGAACTCTGTCGTGGGTCCCAACATACAAGGGCAACACAAGCTCTCCACTGCTTGAAATCAAAGTACAGTTAGTCACCCAGAAGTTTTAGGTCTAAGAAAACACAACTAGGGAAAATACAGTCATAAGGCTGGTCAGGGAGCAATAGATATTATTCTAAGAATAAGAAAAGATCTACTTGGTTGGTATTTTTAAAAAAATCTAATAAATTAAAAAAGAAAAGATCTAAAGCAAAAGGTACCAGTAGGTGTGGCACCACTACCTACAACCTCTGCACTCAAGAGCTGGAGGCAGGGGACTCCCATGAATTTGAGGACAGTCTGGGTTACACGGTGAATACCTTACAGTCAGAGGTACAAGGCAAAACCCTGTCTCAGAAAACAACCCAAAAGGTGGCACTGCTGTATAAGGTAAGGTGGGCATGGCACCACACACCTCCAGGCTTATGTGTCCTCAGTATCTTTGTAAAACTAACAGCCGACACTTGAGACTCTTAACCGCCTCCCAAACCGGAGCCTGCTTCTTTGCCTTTCCCTACGCAGAGCTAGCCTGGAACATGATTGCATTCCACATGGGAGAAGAAAACACCAAAATGCCTGAAATGGAGATAACATGGCAGAGTATATTTTCTTAGTTTTCTTCCCCTGGACATAAAATCTCTTCAATGTCATCAATCACTTTCTCTTTCTTGTCAAGTCTGCCTTAACGATGGGGACAGGTTTTTGAAAACAGTGTGATGTGTTAGGTGACTCCATCCCTGAGTGTACAGATCCAGTGGGACAGCCCAGGTTTACACTTTGGCTACACAGGACACAAACCTGTGCAGCGTTGCGTGATTAGTGCAGTCACACATCAGAAAGGATCAAAGGCAGGACTATGCCTGAGATTTTGGCAGCCCCGTTACAATGTTTAGCCGCTGCGAGAGGTTGGTGAGAAGTGGTAGCACAAAAGTTTGTGTGGCACTGTCTCGATATGATGGCTGGAGAGACCCATGCCAGCTTGCTCCCCCAGTCCCTAAAGTCAATTGTGTCCCTCATTTGCATCAACTCTGACCGCTATTCATCCTGGGGAAAAGAAGGAAAACTAGGAATTGTGGAGAGAGGAAAACCAAAGAGGCAGAAAAGAAACAACACATCACCAGAGCTCATCAGCTGCCACATGCTGGCCAACGTCCACCTCACAGCTCTAGTGTCCAGCCAGGGCTTGCTGGTCAGGAGAGGACAGATTAGCTTCTAGTCTAACCCAAGCACACAGGAACCAAGTATGGAAGGCATCAATTCTGCCCTCCTCAAGCTGCCAGGAAGCCTGAATTGTACAGAGATTTTACAGGCTTCCTGGCTTGTATTTAACAATGCTCTATCTTACTCTCAAACATTCACTTATATTCTTTGTGGCTTTAATTTTTGCTTTTAATTTATCCGCAGTCATCATTTTACTGTATGCATTCAGAGGCACTGTGGGTCCTCAGTGGCTAGAAGCAGCCTTTGTAGACACAGAGTCAAATAAATAGGTGGTTACTATGTTCCTGTTATGCACCTTCTGGTGTGGAGGTCCCCCCAACATCCTGCCATGTGCCTTTGTACGGCCTCGTCAGGAGCCTGTTGTGAAAGACTCTATGGGAGCACCAGCCGCAACCTTACTTGTGTCCTTGGAGCTCGATGGCTGTCCCTTTTCTCCCGCCGATGTCCCACATGATGACGGAGTGATCGGAACTGCCTGAGAATAGCACACGCTGGACCGGGTCCCAGCAGAGTGCTGTCACCCCTCCTAAGAACAGACACAGCCAGGTGTTAGCCGCAGAACACTATTCTCACCACAAAATGGGATGTTGAAGGGATCAGGACCCACACAGTCTCTGACTTGTGTATTTGTTAAACGAGTGGGTAAGTAAGCCCCAGAAAAGAAAAACTGCTCCCAAAATAAAAAAAAACTCAGTCTTTAAGCAGCCAGATCCATTGTAATATATCATAAACTCAACTACTATAAACAACAGAAGGCAATCCACCAGTGTAATTCTAAGGGAAATATCACATTATTTGGAAGTGTTAACTGTTTCTTCTTAGCTATTACCTGATCCTCACCTTGACAATAATAAATGAGAAGAAAATGAGAATTAAAATGCTAAATTAGATCTCTTCCTTTCTTGACACATAAAACTGTACATATTTGTGGGGTTCAATGTGATGTTTTAATTTAGGTATACATCACATAACAAGCAAACCAAAGGAATAATTAGCATATTCAACTCATCAAACATTCATAAGTGGGAGTATTTAAAATCCTTCACAGCTATTTTGAGATATACAATACCATTCTCCTAGTAACAGCTACCTGCTGTGTTACAAAACATCAGAGTTTACTCTTTCTTTTTTTAAAAAAAAATATTTATTTATTTATTATGTATACAATATTCTGTCTGTGTGTATGTCTGCAGGCCAGAAGAGGGCACCAGACCTCATTACAGGTGGTTGTGAGCCACCATGTGGTTGCCAGGAATTGAACTCAGGTCCTTTGGAAGAGCAGGCAATGCTCTTAACCACTGAGCCATCTCTCCAGCCCCGAGTTTACTCTTTCTAAGTGCAATTTGGAACACACTGACCAACTGGGGACCACTGACCTAGCCACTACTTCTATGAGGCCAACTTCTTAAAATTCCATGGGAAGTCATGTGGTACTTATTTCTGTGTTTACTTCATTTAACATAATGTCCTCTAGTCCATCCAACATGGTTGACAAATTTCACTCATTTTTATGGCATTCCATCATATGTGTAGGCATATAACATTTCCTTTATACTACATTAGGCTGTCTATTCCCATTCCTCAGTTATGTGAGGAATTCTACAATAACGGGGGCAGCTATATCTGGTACACCGACTCCATTTTCTTTGAATATAACCTTAGTAAGTGGATCAGTGGGATTTTATTTTTTGTTCATTTGCTTTGAGACAGGGTGTTACTATGTAGCCTAGCCTGGCCTCAATCCTTTGATGATCCCCCTGGCGTAGTCTCCTGAGTTCTAGGATTATAGGCATGTATCACCATGCCTAGAAGTAAGTTTAGTTTCTAATTTTCTGAAGACCCCCCCGATACTTTCTATAAAGGCTGAAATAATTTACAGTTCTCCCACCAGCGTGCAGTACCTTGCCCCACAGCTTTGCTCCACATGCTACCATTTACAAATACCATTTGTCCTAGCTAGGGTTTCTGCTGCTGTGATACAACATCAGGACCATGACCTGCAGCAACGTGGGAAGGGAGCGATTCTATCATCTTTCCATCAGGACAGGAACTCAAGCAGAGCAGGGACCTGGAAGCAGACCCTGAAGTGGAGACCTTGGAGGAGTGCTGCTTAGAGCATACAAGGCCGCCAGTCCAGGACGGCACTGCCCACAGTGAGCTGGGACCTCCTATATTAATCAGCAGTCAAGAAAGGCACCACTGGCTTGCCCACAGGCCAGTCTGGTGCGGGCATTTTCACAGTTGAGAGTTTCTCTTTCAGAATGACTCAGGCTTTTGTGAGGCCGACATGAAACTAGCCAGCACATCACTGTACCTGCCGAGGGAGGCTTGATTTCTCTGACGATGAGTGATACCGAGCATTTCCCTTATAACTGCTGGCTACTTGCATGTGTTTATTTGAGAATTCCGTGATGTGTTTTTATATTTGGATATTAGGTATAATTAAGGACAATATTAGATGTAGAAATTGTTTCTTTGGGAACTTGAGTTTACAAATCCTTTATAAACCAATTATACCCTAAGTGTTAGTATCCTGTCCTACTTAGCTTTAATTGTCAACTTGACACAGTCTAGAGTCATCTGAGAGGAGATGCCTCAACTGAAGACTGTCTAGATTGACCTGGCCTGTGGGCAGACCTGTGGAGGAGTCTCTTGCTTGTTAATGCAGGGTACCCAGCCCTTGGTGGGTGACAGCATCTCTAGGCAGGTGGTTCCGAGAAGTACACAACAGCTGGCTGAGCACAAGCCATGAGCAAGCCAGCAAGCAGCATTACTTCAGTTTTGGCTTTCAATTTCTGCTTAGGTTCCTGTTCTGACTTCCCCCAATGATGGACTGTGGTCTGGAAGCATAAGTCAAGCACTTTCCTCTCTTAAGTCAGGATGCTGTATCACAGCAACGGAAAGGGAAGCAGACCAACACTCACCTGTGAAGTGCGGAAGGCGGTGCCCTACAACTGCTCAGTACCTACTGGATGAGAATTGACTGGATCAATTAGATAGGTCTAAGACAGTCCTTTTACAGGGATTGCCAAAGACCACTAGAAAATAGATATTTACCTTATAAATCATAACAATAGCAAAATTACAGTATGAAGTAGCAACAAAATAATTTTATGGTTGGAGGTCACCACAACATGAGGAGCTGTATTAAAGGGTCGCAGCATTAGGAAGGTTGAGACCCACTGTCCTAAGCTGCAGGTGCTATAGTGATGGCTACCCAATATAATGAATGACAGAGTTTCTTCTCCAGCAAACCCCCCAAATTCTTTGGATACTAAGAATAGAAACAAATTTTCTATATAAAATGAACACATAGCCAACAAATACCAAGGAATGTCAAAGATGTTCATTTTTTAAATATTATTGAAAAATATTCTAAGAATATTAAGTAGCTTATATTTATTGGAATCTGACATTTTAGAAATGATTTGGAGGCTTTTAGGGAAGTTTCTCTCCTAACTGTCCCAGCAGAGCCCTTTAAGATCACATGGGCCCCCTTGCTCCCACTGCTATGGATTTGCTAGCCAGCCTCTTCCTCTCCCTGCTCTGCATTTGCTTCCATACACTCCTCTTCACAACATGTGGTTAACCAGACCCTCACCCTCATCCACTCCACTTTCCCCCAACAGCAGCCAAGCACAGTGCCAGGGCAGAATGTGGGACAGATGAAAAAAAATTTGAAACCTTTCTTTCTCCAGTGTATGCTAAGCCTTTCCTAAACCCCATATCCTCAGAGGCGACCCCACCACTGCCCTCATTACTCACAGATGTTTTTCCCAGAGTGGCTATCACTTCACAGACAAGAGGCCCTGGGAGGCTAGAGCTGTGGCTTGTTTACTGGTGTCTCCGCTGGGTTTGCGGCAGACATTCCGTCTGCAGAGGCAGACAAGCCAGCGCTGAGGGATGAGGAATAGGAATGAATGCTCTCAGCCTTCCCCCTAGCAGATGAAGCAGGGTAGAAACACCTCTCTCCTGGGTAAGCAGTGTGGCTGATGAGATGCTCGGAAATGTGAAGTGGCCTGCTTACGAGTGAAGTCATTTGCTTCCCACTCGGAAACAAATTATGCAAGGTGACAGATGTGACTTCCCCTATAAACTGTAAAATGGGTAGCGTGGCTTTTTTAAAGCACCACATCAGTTTAAACAACTGTGGGCACTGTGAGAAAGAATGGTAGGAAAAGATCCACTGACTCAGAGACTCGATGGATGATGGGCTCTGTTATCAGAAATACTTCCCTGAACTATTGTATACAAAATGGCCAGGGATGCCATCAGTGGAAGAGCAGCTGCCTAGCATGCAAAACAAAAAGCTACCACAAGAGTTGAAATGGTAGAATCTGTGTTACAGATATTTTATGAATATAATTATTACTGGTGGTGAAAAATCCTACAACATATATACATACTGGGTTATTTTTACTTAACTTCTTGGATTTTCCTCAACTCTTAACTGAATATTATAAATTTACAGATATAAGCATTTCAATAAAAACTATTCACAATTCTTTGACTATTTTTCAACTTCTAAAATTTATGTGTATGAGTATTTTTGTGTATATTCATGTGGGTGCCTGTGAAGGCCACAAGGGGGAGTCAGATTTCCCTGAGGTGGGGTTAAATGTGGTTGTGGGCCTCCTAACAGGGGTGCTGGGAACCAACTCCAGTCCTCTTCAAGAGCAGCAAGCACTCCTAACTGCTGCGTAGACATCTCTCTGGCCTCTCTTTGCTATTATTTTTTAAACAGCAAGAACTTGGTTGTTCATACTGGCCTCTAACTCTGGCTAAGTGAGTCCCCTGCCTTAGCCTCCTAGGTAGCTGTATAACTCCATCCATTTGCCCCACATTTTTTTATTGTTACATAAACAAGAATGTCAAATGTGGAACTGGGTCAGAATCTAAATGTTTTTAGAAATTTAATACCTACTACCAAAATGCTTATGAACTATTTTTTTAAAATGATTAATTTTTTGAGGCATGTACAAAAAAGCCTTGCAAAACTGAACTCTCAAGAGTTAGAAACTGCTGGGTCTGCCTTTACCAAAGTGTGACGAGTAACTTGCTCAGAGTCTGGCATCGCACCCTCAACAGTAAGTTACGCAGGCTAATAATTGGCTAGCAGAGGGCCTGAGCCAGTGCTCAGACCACTGTGCTTCTTAAATAAAACGTCACCAAAGTCACTCTAGGATGAAGGGGTGAGGATTTGTGTGCTCCCTCTGTAAGCTCTCCCCTCTCTCTATTTTTCCTGCATAACTTATTTATTCACTCTATGTGTGTGAGTGTTTTGTCTGCATATATATCATGGGCATGCCTGGTGCCTGCAAAGGCCAGAAGAGGGCACCAGATCTCCTGCAAGTGGAGTTAAAGATGGCTGTGAGCTGCCAAATGGGTGCTGGGAATTGAACTTGGTTCCTTGGGAGAGCAGCCAGTGCTCTCAACTGCTGAGCCACAGGAGGCATTGTGGCTTCACAGCACTTCTGCCCACACAACATCTTGATTTGCAATTATCGATCTGCTGTGTTTGCAGGCTAGACTGCAAGTGAGTGGCCATAAAGGTTACATTTGCTTTACTGACCCTCCACACACTGACACCATCCACACAGAGAACAAGTCAATGCTGATCAACTCAGTGCAGTATTCACACTCAGTGAGACCTCAGAGAAAGATCTAGGTGCAAGTGTCCATTTAACAAAAGTTAAAATTCTCATTGTGACCATTTGAAGATGCCTATCTGCACAGGACCTTCCTGGTTTTCTCAGTTGCTTTTGTAATAGCCACAAGATTTCTTTCAGTTCTCCTAAACAGTAAATAAGACTGTGTTTAATTGTTTGTGAATTAGAAGGCTTTGGCAGATTCTGTTCAAACCCTTAGTTTTCATATGTTCATGTTAATTAAAACAGTTCTTGGGCTGGGCATGGTGGCTCACTCTACTAATTCAAGTGAGGTTGAGGCAGACTTAGGAGGTTGAGGCAGGACGAGTTTGAGACCAGCCTGAGTTACACAGCAAGATCTTACCACACAGAACATAAACCATAAAAATAAAAAAGATATTACTGATGTTATTAACTTACAGTGGTCAAAACAGGTTTCCCTGATTTGCTCAGCTCAATTTAGAGCTTTTTAAAGAAAACCAGCAGAGGGAGCAAAGAACACAAAATTAGTTTCCTAAATCTTCACTGATTAGAAACTGCAGTTGTTGGAATGGTTCTATTGCAACTCCACAGTTCTGCATGACTTTCTACACTGTAAGAGACAGTGATGGGGCAAATGGCCATGGCTCCCCATGATAGAGAACAGTGAGACCAATGGCCATGAATCCCCAAGAATGAGAACAATGAGACCAATGGCCACGGCTCCCCAAAAAAGAAGACAATGATGGGGAGAATGACCATGTTGCCATCCACAAACACTGAGGATCTCTATGTGTGAGTCAGGTCTCAATTTATGAGACACTTCCCTCCTCTAATGGATCTGGCTTTGGTCTTTGCTTGGCCCTTAATAAAAAACCCCTTGGGGCTGGAGAGATGGCTCAGTGGTTAAGAGCATTGCCTGCTCTTCCAAAGGTCCTGAGTTCAATTCCCAGAAACCACATGGTGGCCCACAACCATCTGTAATGAGGTTTGGTGCCCTCTTCTGGCCTACAGACATATACACAGACAGAATATTGTATACATAATAAATAAATAAATGTTTTAAAAAAAAAACCCTTTCTAGAATTTGGGACTACATGGCACAGACGAGGCCTCCTACATAGGAATGGCTGAATACTGTGAACTGTGCCTTCGGTGTAGCTGAGCAAGCTGTGCTGCAGCCAACTGGTGCAGCTTCTCTCTGCCAGAAGTTAAAGCATCTCCATTACTAAATTTGCCCTCATGTGAGCTAGCAACCTTCCTGAGCCATGCCCAATCTGCCTCAAAGGTACTTCATGATAAAAATGAGAGGAGAATGCTTTAAACTATGAGAAAGATGAAGACCTGACACCTAAGTACCATTTTATATTGCAGTAGGCATGCAGAAAACACAAGACTCTGAGTCATACCAGTCAATAATGTGGAGGGCAGAAACACTTTCTCCCACCTGCTGGCTTAGTGACAACAACAAAGAACTCAGGACCCCCCCCCCCACTTCTGAAGAGTCAAGAGGACACTCCTGCCTAATCCAATCTGGTTAGTCAGCAGGTACATTCTCCAGACAATTCCCTGCCCCCAGAGCAAACCCGGGCCTCACTTGGGCTAGTAACCACCTTCCTATGTAGGAGGCCTCATCTGTGCCATATAGTCCCAAATCCTAGAAAGGGCTTTTTATTAAGGACCAAACAAAGACCAAAGCCAGATCCATTAGAGGAGGGAGGTGTCTTATCAATTGAGACATAGAGATCTTTAATGTTTGTGGATGGAGCCATGGTCATTCTCCTCATCATTTTCTTTTCCTTCTTGGCAAGCCGAGGCCATTGGTCTCATTGTTCTCTTTCATAGGGAGCCATGGGCAAGTCATATAGAAATGTGGAGTAGAGCTGGAACCAGCCCAACAACTGCAGTTTCTAATCTACCCACTAAGCTACACTCCTAGCTCCCACTGGGATGGGGCAGGGAGAGAGAGAGAGAAAGAAAAGAAAGAATGGGGGAAGGAGAGAAGGGAGAGAGGCAGAAACTGCCTCTTCAGAAGAAGGATGGAGGACGGGGGTGGGGGGAGATGGGAGAAGGGGAGATCTGAGAGATCCACTAGCCTCAGCAGGAAGGAAATTAGGAGTGGGCGGGGCTTGTCTCTTAAAGGGACAGGGTACCCAGGTGACAGGGCAGGCCAGCAGATTACAACATTCCCACCTTTCTCCTATAAAAGGATGAGGACATCAGGTTCCCAAGACTGCTTCCTGCTGGTTTGTGGACATAATAGCATTGGAGGACCTGAGAAAGCTGGATCCTGGTCACATCCTGGCCTGGGGTAGCTATTTGCTTCACTCCTATCCAGGATCTCTTGGACCTGCTTAAGGTGAATCCTTCAATTCGGCTCCCAATGTTGTAATCTCCTCTCCATCTCTCTCTCTCTCCCCATCCTTCTGAAGAGGCAGCTTCTGCCTCTCTCCCTTCTCCCCTTCTTTCTTCTCTTTCTTGTTCTCTTTCTCTCCCCTCCCCCAATAAATAAACTCTATACCCAAGCTCTCTTTGCATGGCATATCTACCTGTCTCTCACCTGCCAGAGTCTCAGATCACCTGCTGCTGTCCCTCATGGAACTGGTCTTGGGTCACCCACATCATGAATAATAACATTTGTATGTGACTAGGCTAGGTTCTCTCCACGCGGGAACCCTGGAATTAGACCACTTTCCAACTTCCTATGTCTGCTCCATCACTACACATAACACCGACTAAATGGTAAGGTCCTCCTTTCCAAGCCAGCTTTCGCTGACATTCATCTCTGAGATTCCCCATGGCTGAGGATCTCATTTCTCGTGCCTCAGACTGTAGCCCCTTAGCCACTCAGAGTGGCCCTGGTCCCCACCGTCTGAGCTGGTGACCCTTAAGGTGGCCTGACCCTCGCTCTGTCTCAAAGACCTTTGCGATAGCCTAGCCTTTGTGTCTGGTCTTTCTCCCGTTCTCAGCCATGGAAAATAAACTTTTCAATACTATCAGTCCAACCTCCCCGCTGGGATGTCTTTTACAGAACTAAAACCTCTTAATTTAATGCCTTACTTACAGATTCCTAACCTTACCCTCCTTTGTACTAACAAATGACCTACATACCCCTTAAATCACAACCTAAAGTAGGAGCTTTCTAATTTCTATCAGCAAACAGGCATACAGGAAAGTTTCTATCCAGTCATGCTAAACTCTGTCCCGCCAGCATCTCATGCCCATCTGCTTTTCCTTTCGCTGGGCAGCCCCCCTACCCCTACCCCACCTGCAAACACTCCTTTTCTCGCTCTTATTCTGTCTCTGCCACTGCTACCACTGGTCCAGCAGGAACCAGCATAACTGGCTGAATCCATGAGGCAGCCGTCCCAGTCCCAGCACTTGTTGCCCATTAATTTTCCTGTCTATTTCATGTATGGAACAATGTGTGAATGGTGTGGCCACATGGATGTGATTCTGTTTTAAATGTATGTTCTACATGTCTTCTATGTCTCTGTTATTATTTGTATCTGTTTAAAATTTCCACTTCGGCTGTGAAAAATGTGTTCTCTCTGTGCAATATGTGACCTCTGCCACCTTGACTAAGGGCAAGGAGGGCAGATCAGGTGATCTCACTGCCATCTTGACTAAGGGCAGGGCAAGTAATCAAGTCGTCATCTTTACTGAGGTACTCCTTGGCTCGTCTCACCGTTTACTTAAGTTTTTGTCTCTAAATTCTCTTACTGACTCTGTTACATGTATGTTTTACACACTGGCATGCTTTCGGTAGGGCTCACCAGAGCATCGACTTCACCCAACTCCTGTTTAATATGTGTGTGTGGGGGGGGTGCATGTGACTTTTGAGTTAACTTTATGTGTGAACATAAGTTAGCTTTAACTGTGTGCACGTATATGAAACCCACATTCAACTGTGTATATTTGTACTTACTGTTTTAAGTAATCCCAATCCTAATGAGCTCTGTTCATTGTATCTCATTCCAGACTAAGAAAGCAGTAATTCTCAAATATTTTAAATTGGTATGTACTTTTAAATCTGTTACAAATACTTTATATGTATCCAACTTTGCTTTAAAATATATTCTATAGCCGGGCGGTGGTGGCACACGCCTTTAATCCCAGCACTTGGAAGGCAGAGGCAGGTGGATCTCTGTGAGTTCGAGACCAGCCTGGTCTACAAGAGCTAGTTCCAGGACAG
>JAQHUG010000124.1:360813-403320 GCA_028555095.1 Dicrostonyx torquatus
CCCTCCCTCCCTCCCTCTCTCTCTCTCTCTCTCTCACACACACACCCCAGCATAGTAAACCTTAATTTCTATGGCAAAGTCAGTTCTCTTAAGTTTGTCTGGCTGTCAGTGGAAAAAACAAACAAAATCTCAAAAACTCAAAACATACAGTCTAAGGAGAAAGAACTCTTTTACTCAGAAGAAAACCCTTTGAAGACAGATACTTATCTCTACACTTCAGAAACTCATAGGAAAACCTGGGCTTGACACCTGGCTTTGTGAAGAGGAACCGGGCAGAGAAGGACACTAGTCTAAGCAGGGGAGCAAGCTTTCTCACCATCATGCCATCAGGGTCTGCAGGCAGTGCCTCACCACACTGAAGTGCTTTTCTCTTCCCTGGTTTTGGAGCTGTAATCATAATTTCACCAAATGCTCTTCCTGTGTTGCCTTTTCCCACCCTGGTGGTGGTGTTGGGGGTAGAAAGGAGCCCCATGCAGGCCAGGAGAGCTGTCTACTCCTGCACTACATCCCTATCCCTCTCCTGCACTGACATACCCGGTAGGGATTTTCTCCTTTGGCTTGTTGATGTGAGGGACTATGTTGACTCTTGGTTGAACAGCTCTGCATAGCTGTAATAACTCTCGCTGGGTCATGCTGTAAAACTCATTTAGGTATCGGTGCATTTGGACTATTCTTTACATTTGTCCTTTCTTGTAATATAGAACAGAAGTAATATCTTTGGTATTGGTATCAGCTATCAATGGTTGATTTTTAAAAATGAATTTATTGAGACAAAACTCACTACACTTCTGACCTTTTTAGAGATCAGCAATTCCTTGGCTGGTAGCAGATTCATGTTACATGATCATCACCACCACCTACTTCCAGAGTATTTCCTTCACCTCCAAACAATTCAATTCTCCTTTTTCCTGACTTGGGTCAATATACTTTCTGTCTCTATTGAGTCTCCCTCCTCTTCTTGACACTTCACATCAATGTAGTCATATGATGTGGCCTTTTGTGTCTGACTTCTTCCACTAGGCATGTTTTTAAGTTCACATATTACAGAATGTATTATCACCATTCCATTCTGTTAGACAGACAGACAGACAGACAGACAGACAGACAGACAGACACACAAAAGCTTCTATTCATTCACTATTTAGAGTCAGGATTATTTCCCTCTCTTGGCTATTATAGCGTTTCTAAAAATCTGTTTACACAGCCTGTGTCAATACACTTTTTTCAATTCTAGTTATACAGGGGTGAGTAAAAATGCTGTGCCACAAGATAACTATTTTAACTCTTTGAAAAATTGATGGAACATTTTTCAAAGAAGCTATGTCATGTCATATTCCAATCAGCAACTCTAGTCTATCCACATTTCTTTCAAAGCTGTTTTATTTGATTTTTGTTTTATTTGAGATAGGTTCTCTTTATACAGCCCAGACAGACCTTGAACTCACAATTCTCTTGCCTTAGGTATGTGTCATTAAGTTTGGAGTAATTTTTCCAAAGGAATTCATATTTACTGACATAGTTAACTATGCTTCAGACATGTCAACAGGCAATTCACACATAAAATCTCTCTAAAATTTTTTATGGAAAATGACATATAATTTACCATTTTAACCACTTTCAGACATACATTCTGTAGAACTCAAAACATTCACATTACATATGATAGTCATCACCTCTCTAGAACTTTCACATCTTTTCAGACATAAACCCTGAGCCTATTAAACACTAGTTTACAACTTCCCTTTCTCCCCTGCTCATCACCACTACCATTTCATCTCCATCTCTACAGCTTTGATTGTAGTAAGCACCACACTTACATGGATTTCTCTTCAAAATATGTTCATTTGGGATGAGCATTCGCTATGCTGGAGCATGCGGGGACTCTTTCCTTCTGAAGGCTCTGTGATAATCTCACTTCCCAGTCCGCTCAGTTCCTGATGCACACCTTGGGTGTTCTGTGACCATACTGCCATGAAAATGGGCGCACAACTATTTGTCCGAGTTTTACTTCCTTTATTTGGGGAACACAGCACTGAGTTTTTGTGGTTTCATTTGTTGAGACAGGATCTCTCGATCTAGCTGTGACTGTCCTGGAACTTTCTAAGTAGATCAGGTTGGCCCTGAATTCAGAGATCCACTTGCCTCTGCCTCCCAAGTGCTGGGATTAAAGGTGTGCACTACCACCGACCAGTTGCCACTTAGTTTTTAATGTGAATCGAACACTACATTCCTGAGACAAGCATCACCTGACCATACAGTATTCTTTGTACATATTTCTGCATGTAGTGAAATTCAGGGTTGTAGCATCTATTTGTATAGAGAATGGCATCCTCGTTTTCTCATATTGATTTGTAGAACATTAGTATCAGGAAATACTGATTTCCTACAATAGATTGGGAAGTCTTTCATTCCTCAATTTCCAAAAGAGTCCCTGTGGTTTCACATATTTTCTTCCTTAATGTTTCATAAACTATAATCGGCAAGACCATCTGGTCTAGGAGTATAAAGGGAGTGGAGGAAGGAAGCTTTTGCTCTTTGCCTGCTGGCTCTGTCTTGCTAGCAAGTCCATTCCTTACTGCTACTAGCGGCTACTTCTTCAGGACTCTGCCACAGACTGAAGACTGCTGAGACATCAAGCATCATGGACTGAACAACCCACTGGATTCTTGGACCTTTCATTCGTACAACCACTACTGGCAAGCTGGACCACAGCCTCTAAGTCATTCTAATAAATCCCTTTTCTCTACATATGTATATATTTTTCTCCCTTTTTTCCCCCCAATGGAATAAACCTTGCTTCTTTTATGCGCCAATGTTTGAGCTGTCTATGTAGAGAGATTCATTCTCTCAGTGCTGGTCCTCCAGAGCAGTTTTTCTCACCCTATGGGTCATGACCCCTTTGGAAGGCAAATGACCCTTTCACAGGGGTCATCTAAGACCATCAGAAAACACAGATATTTACATTACAATTCAAAACAGTAAGAAAATTACAGTTATGAAGTAGCAACAAAAGTAATTTTATGCTTGGGGGTCACCGCATGAGGAATTGTATTAAAGGGTCACAGCATTAGAAAGGTTGAGACCCTTGCTGTAGAGAACCCTCACTAATACAAGTTTTCTTTAAGGGAAGGTTTTAAACTAAAAAGTCAACTTCTTCTTACACATATAGAGCTATTAGGACTATCTATTTCTTCTTGAGTGACCTGCAGTTTGTGACTTTCAAAGATCTGTTGACTTTATTTGTTCTTTATACCAACACATAGCAATATAGTATTCACACACGAAGCCTCTGGATGAGTGTCAGGTCACAGCGCTCAAGGCATTTGTTACCACCCTGTGCACACAGAGGTCACTCTTTCCTGACACTGACAAGTTCCAGTGTTTCCAGAAGTTTATCACTCAGGAAACAGCCTTTAATGCACTGGCTTCTCTGTTCTATCTGCTTTATATCTCGTGAATTGCTGTACTAATCTGTCTTCCCTCCCCCCCGGGTAGCTTAGGTTTCTTCGTCCCCCCCCCACCAACATAAACCAAGGTCACTGATTTGAAACCTTGCTTCTTTTCTGACGCCAATGTTTGAGCTGCCAGTCTCCCTTCGATGCTGCTACAGATCCTTGTTTTCATTTTTATTCAGTTCAGAATGCTTTGTGGTTTCTCCTTTAACCCATGGATTATTCAGAATTGTATTATTTAACCTTCCAAATATTTTAGGATTTCCCAAGGATCTATATTCGTCATCAAATTTAATTTTAATTTCATTCTTAGAATATGTCTAAATCCTTTAAAACTTATCAAGACTTGCTTTATGGTTTTAATCCTAGCAGAAGTTCTGTGTGCAGTTGGAAATTAGGCATATTCCATTCCAGTTGAACGGAATTTCTACAGGTGACCACTAGGAAAGGCACTGAACTGTCCTTGAAAACCTTCTGCATGCCTGTTCTATCAGTTACTGGGAAGAGAATGTTAATTTCTGACTACAACTGTGTATGTGGCCATTTGTCCCTAAAGTTTCATTGTCACCATTATTTCTTTTTTTTTTTGTTTTTTGTTTTTTTTGTTTTGTTTTGTTTTTTGAGACAGGGTTTCTTTGTACCTTTTTGGAGCCTGTCCTGGAACTAGCTTTGTAGTCTAGGCTGGTCTCGAACTCACAGAGATCCACCTGCCTCTGCCTCTCGAGTGCTGGGATTAAAGGCGTGCGCCACCACCGCCCGCCTTTTTTTTTTTGTCACCCTTATTTCAAAGCTATGTTAGTAACATACAAAAAGGCTCATCATAGCCTTCTGCTGGACTTGCTCTTTATTTTTGATCTGAAATCTGTTTTGATATTTATAAAGTTACCTGAGCTTCATTTTGGTTAGTGTTCTTGTGGTATGACTTCTACCATCAACTTACTTCTCAAATGACTGACAGTGCCTTATGTACAGGTTATATTTAAATCTCAAATCCTCACTCAACAGACTTAATTAAAAGTTGCCGACTTTTAGTCACTAGTTTTATATTTATATATTTTTATATTTTTTATATTTAATATATTATTGATATTTTAGGTTTAAACCTATTCTCTTTCTTCCATTTTCTTTCTCCATTTTTCTCTTATTTTGGCCTTTGTTTTTATGCACTGAAATAATTTTACAATTCTATTTTATCCCATTGGTTAATAGCTGTTTGTCATAGTAACAGTTGTTTATGAGAGAGAGTATGTATCTCTAATTCACCAGTTTTCATGTTTAGTATAACAACTTCACAACAGCATATTCCTATTTTTCTACTTCCTACTTTTATACATATCATTACATATGCTAATTTCATATCTGACACCAATTCTATGTTATGGTTAGTAAATATCCTTTAAAGAGACTGCACTGCAGTGAGCATTTTGTTGTTCTCAGTCTTGGAGTAGATGTATATTTCCCACTGACATTATTTTCTTCCTGAAGATTTTCTGTTGACATTTCCTCTAGTGGAGGTTTATACGAAATTAATTCTTTAAGTTCTTTATGACTGAAAAAGTTTTAATATAATTTAATTTTTGAAAGATACCTTCTCAGAGTATAGAATTCTATTTTTAACAGTTCCTTCATACTTTAAACATACTGCTCTATTGATATCAAATCTACCACTAACTTAATAATTTATGGTCTAATCTACTTCCCCATTGGTTTTTATTTTTTTTAATTTTATTTTTTTTAAATATTTATTTATTTATTTATTTATTTATTTATTATGTGTACAATATTCTGTCTGCAGGCCAGAAGAGGGCGCCAGATCTCATTACAGATGGTTGTGAGCCACCATGTGGTTGCTGGGAATTGAACTCAGGACCTTTGGAAGGGCAGGCAACGCTCTTAACCGCTGAGCCATCTCTCCAGCCCCCCCATTGGTTTTTAGAATTTCAATGGTATTTTTCATGTTTTTAAAATTTTGACTTTTTAAAAATATGACTTTTAGCCAGGTGTGCTAGTGCATGCCTTTAATCCCAGGACTTGGGAAACAGAGGCAAAGGCAGATGGATCATAGTTCGAGGCCAGCCTAGTCTACAAAATGAGTTCCAGAACAGGCAAGACTGTTACACAGAGAAGTCCCCTCCACAAAGACTTTTAATGACAGTGTTTTTGTTTTGTTAGCTCCTAGTTTCTATGCCTTTTTAAGAAATATATTTATTTTTAATTTATGTGTTTGTGTGTTTTGTTTGCATGTAAAAGCACCATGTGGGCCAAGGCCTAGGGAGGCCACAGAAGGCAGTGTATCCCCAGGACCTGGAGTTACAGACAGTTACAGTTATCACCACACGGGTACTGGGAACCAAACCTGGGTCTTCTCAAAGCATACCAGGTGTTAACCACTTAACCATCTCTCCAGCTCCTACCTTGATTTTTTTTGTTTATCTGTTCTGTTTTGGTTTTGAGACAGGCACTCACTCTGCAGCCCAGGTTGGCCTCCCTAGACTGAGAGAGTGAGCATATGCCACCACACTTAGCTTTAGTTTTCTTTTTTTATTATTTGATGATTTATTTTTACTTCATGTACATTGATGGTTTGCTTGCATGTGTGTCCATATTAGTCTGTCAGTCCCCTGGAGGTAGAGTTACAGGCAGTTTGTAAGTTGCCATGTGGGTGCTGGGAATTGAACCCGAGTCCTCTAGAAAACCAACCAGTGCTCTTAACCACCGAGCCATCTCTCCAGTCCCAGCCTTAGTTTTCTTTAAAAATTTAAAAAGCAATGTTACAATCTCTTTCAGATTACTGATCATGTTCCAAAGTTATTGGCAGTCTAATTTTTCTGTTCATGATCTCTGCTAACATATATTTGTGATGGCTTCATGTACTTCTGTAATACTTTTAAAGTAAAAGTCACTCATGCAGTCCTTCTGCTGGCCTGCTCTGTAGTGCTGGAGCTCAGTCCCAGGACCGTGTGTACCGAGTGGATGCTCTGCCACTGACCTACATACAGCCTTAGTTAGACCAACTGTTCTTGTTCCACTCTAGGGACACATACGTAATTTGTCTTAGAGAGGTCTGCATTTATTTCTGGTGGTGCTTGGGAATATCATGATCAATAACTACTTTTATGATCATTTTGTAAAACAGAGCTTCTAGCTCTATATAATTGTTTTAGATTTGTATTTTGTGAGCAAGAATTTTCAGATAGGTTTTGACTTATCATAGAAGATTTTTCTCATCTACAGAGAGTTGTTGTCTCCTGGGCCAATGAATGGAGGATTTCCAATCCTTCCTTTTCATGAGGATATAACCCTTTGCGGACTTTCTATGAAAATCTCAGTTCCAATTTTTCATCTTACTCAGGCTTCAGGCTGTGCCTCCTGCTGCTAAGGGCATGGATCATATACAGCCTCTCTGTCTCCCCGGGATAGCTGCAAAGTCAGTGCATGTGTATACACAGTCCTCTGAGATGTAGTTTTCTCTTTGCTCTGGAAAATGGGAAAGTTTGATTTTCTCATAAACTTAACACTGAATTAAAGGAAACAACGAAAACACAGTATTTTACCATCAGCTCCAGGTGTTTGTGAAGAAGGCATCCACAGGAGTCTAGGTATTGACTATGTGACAGAAAGCTGGAAAACCTGTCACGGCAGAGCGTGAGAACAACGGCTCCTAATGGTAGGCATATCAGAGATGCGCATCTAGCAGACTCATCAGTATATTTAACAAAGATGCAAGAAAGGAAAATATAAAACTAAAAGAGAGCTAATACACGTAATGACAAATGAAACATATGTACTAACAACTGGTATCTATGTAAGGACAACTAGAACATCTTGCTAAGCTGAGCTGACAGGCTAAATGAGATGATAAGTAACAGATTGGGAAGTCCAAGACTTAGCATAAAAACAAAAATGAAAGTTCTAAAACATAGGAGACAGTCTTAAAACAACCCAGGAGAACACAGGCCATTACCTACCCCACATGAGCACAGAAAACAGTTGCCAGAACTCACTTTTAGAAGAGTGCCCAGGAGGGAGGAGGAGAGAAGTAGATTGCCCAGCAGATAACACTCATGTGCTAGTCATCTACTGTCGTGTAATAAATTGTCCTGAAGTTAATGCCACAAAACATTTTATTATCTCAGAGTTTCTGTGGGTCAAAAATGCTAGTACAGCTTAGCTGGATGCTGAACCCTTGAAGTTTTCCTAGGAGGAAATCCTAGCATGGGGGCCTCAAGTGAAAGCTAACAGAGGGAGGGCTAGTTCTTAAGCTCTTACACAGCTCTGGGCTGGGTCGAGTTCCTGGTGAGTTGCTGAGCTGGGAGCACCAGTTCCTCCCTGACTGCTGCTTCTTAGCTCCCTAGCACACAGGCTTATCTACAAGATAGCTCCCCTCATTAGACACGCAAACCAGGGAACAGGGAGGTGAGTGTCACGCATGCCCGGTCTCTGCACATAATCCTTGGGAGTGGTCCCTATCTCGTTCCATGTTCTAAGTCCATCTCACATTTATGGGGGCGAGAGACTGATCATTAGGAATGATGCTAAGAGTTGCATGCCACATCATGTCATATTTGAAAAAGGTCCTAATGGTACAACATGAGACCTCAAATCTGTGAGTAAGACAATCAAACATGTTTTTAGAGAACAAAAGTTCAGACCATAAACAGTTGGGACATAGAATGCTTATGTTAGAGAAGCGAAAGAACACTGGAGGAGAAAGGACTTTCCACAGCTGTTTAAAACAAGCCAAAGCCTGTCATGAGAAGAAGGTGGTACTCAATTTTTGTTGTTCTAAAAAACTTGGCAAAAGCTGGAAGGGAGCAATCTAATACACCTCACATATAGATAGATACTATACATGTCTGTTCATTATTACACTCCTAAGCTAACAGAACATGGTAGGTACTCAATAAATATTTGATTAGTGATGCATGAAAAACAACTAAAGAATAAATCCACAGGAAAAGAAATTTAACTCTAAATCTTAAAGAATGCAATATCTAGAACCTTCCAAACTCATGATAGCATAGTGTCTTTGGAGGTCATGGATTCAATGCTGAGTGACCACAAAGAATGAATGAGGTCAGTATCTGGATAAAATGACATCTGGGTCTTAAGGCCTAATGCTCTGATTACATGATACTGTTGGTCTGAAAACAGGCTCCTTCCAGACACTACTCCTGATGGACAGACTAAATCTGGCCAATAAGCCAATGCTGAAAATACAATAGAAACGTAACCCACTCCCAACCCCACCTTCCACCCTATCCCCTCACACATCAAAGCGTTTCCCCAAGCATAAACTGAGACTCATAAGGAACAACCTGAGGCTGACTCCACTTTTCCTGAGCTTGCTGTACCATTCCAGTAAGCATGGTATAGAAAGACAAAGTTATGGGCTTGACCTCTGTAGAACAAGGCTTGCAAGTAACCCAAGCTCTTCAGGCCTTAGCAACTTAGTTCACAACTAAGATAATCCTGACCTTACAGGGTTTCTCTTTTTGTTCCCCCACATAATTGAAGTGTTCTTAAAGAGAGTGAAAACTACCCAGAAATAGTTTTAGAGCAGGCTAAAAAACAGTGCTCTGGCTCCTACCTGGATAGTTCTTCACGGGTGTCATCTTGTTATAATCTTCAGACAAAATAAATTCCTACAAGACAAAAGAAAAGCATAAGGCAAAAGAAATCTTTTTCTTCAGATTTTATTTATTTTTATTTTCTATGTATGGGTGTTTGGTCTGCATGTATGTCTGAGCACCACATACATGCAGTGCCCATGGAGGCCAGAAGTGGGAGTCGGATCCTCTGGAACTAGAGCTACAGATGGTTGTTTGCTGTCATGGGGGTGCTGGAAATTGAAGCCAGATCCTCTGGAAGAACAGCCAGGGTTCCTAACAGTGGAGTCATCTTCAGGCTCCCAAGCAAAAGTAAACTATTTAATGAGCAATTATGCTTTGGTAAACAGACTGTGTAACAGAATTACATGTAACGTTAGTGGATTGTCAATCAGCTTGACATGTGTGACTCTCCAACAGTAGCCCAAACTCTGACCCAAAGTAAGAGCAGAAATTTTTACCTCACAACTCTCAAGCTTACTTTTCTTATATGAGAATAATCACATGAAATCGTGTTCTGAGTTAGGTCAATGCCAATCCTAACTGGATTCAAAGTCTCTCTGGCGTCACAGCAAACACTGAAAGACCATAGCAGTGAGCAAATAGGCGGCAGTTCTCTACTGAGAAATACTGTTAGGTATGTGGAGTCTGCTGTTAGCATTAGCAATTCATTTTCCCTTATAACAAGCTCCCTGCAGCTGCTCCTGCTCAGTCCCTGTGTGTCTAGAGGCACAGCAGAGTTCCCAGGCACAATGAGCTGTCAGCATGTCTGCCAGCTGTGTGCAAAGCACCTCCTAAATTAATGAGCTGAGTCTGGACAATGAAAGCTGTGAAGAGATTAGTTTCTACACAGCACGCCTTGTGGGAACACAAGGAAGGGTCGCACCTAAGCACCCATGCAGTTGGTGATGCCGGGGGGGGGGGGGGACACACGGACTCCAACCAGGTATTTACAAGGCCTGGCCAAGGGCTGAGCTCTTCAGCTTTCTCAAATGCAAACACCCACATATCTCTGAAGGTGAACTGCAGAGCAGGGCTGAAGGAACAACATGAAATAAAGCAGGGCTTTATTCTGGGTTTAAAACAGAACAATAAAGCTTTTCACAACAGTTGGAAGCATCTAGAATTTTTCTCTGATGACTGATAAAGCGGGTGGGAGGACAGACATGGACATTCCTTTCTTGCTATTAGGTGCTTACTAAGTTCACATAGATTATGTAATTTTTTAGTGAAAATACTGTATCATTTTTGTGACAGATGCCACAAAGGTAAAACAGGGTAGCATGAGAGAATATACTAGCTTCTTTGGTTCTGCTTTTCTGTCACAGGCCCCATAAGAAGCTTAACTACAAAGGGAAAAACATTACTCAACTTGTCAGGTTTTTGCTGTTATTGTTGTTTTTCGAGACAAGATTTCTCTGGGTGACAACAGCACTGACTGTCCTGGAACTCACTCTACAGACCAGGCTGGCCTTGAACTCACAGAGATCTGCCTGCCTCTGCCTCCCGAGTGCTGGGATTCGGGCTTCTTCAACTTGCCAGTTTAACCTCATAACCATGAATCTTTCACGGAGTGGCACCATATCTACTCATTTCTGAAGAGTTCAACTCAGTGTGACAGATAAAGTTGAAAAGAAATATACAGCTCCCGTCTGAGGAAATGAACATATCTAGGTGGCCGGCTGACGGTGGGAAGCCTCCCACAAGACCATCTATCTCTCCAGAGCCTCCAACACAGACAGAGAGAGAACATGTCTGCTGTAAACACAACTGATAACTGGAAAAATCTGTTCCGTTCATATTAAATATACTGAAATAGTTCATTGTAGGCAAAAAGACTGCAATTCCTCTTGGAAAAAGGCAAAGCATACAATAAAACAATTTGATGCAGCTTTTCACTTAGGATTTAAGAAATGTATACAAAATAGAAAACTACAAGTTTATTTTGTACTAGTAAACTAATTTCTAAAAATATTTTCTTCCACTGATAATAACATATAGACAAGGAAAATTTGGGGTGATCTTGTCACTTTATAAATATACTATGGAAACCACAAGCTAGTCTAAATATACAAAAGATAAATATTTAAAGGTCCTTTTGTGAGATCATTTCTTTGATATAAGTATTAATGAAAGTATATCTATTATACAACTTAATAATGAAATCTATAATAAAATGCAAGGTAAAAACAAATTGGTGATGCTTTTTTAATATTAACAAATCAGACAGTCGTCCTTTACTCACCAACTGCATTCCTTTTCTAATGAGTTCACAGGGTGCTGTACTGTTCAGAAGGTGTGTTACATGACAGGGTATGTCTAGTGATGATGACAGATATTGACTGGTCAGAATTTTACATATATCTAATATATACTACTCACAAAAATCTAATGTGACATTCTGGCTAAAGCTTACATTTATTTATTTTAGGATTGACCAGTCAAAATTAAATTACATATATTTTAAATTATTTTGAAAAAAAACATACTTCCATTCTACGGTCTTCCTATCACCTAATTAATTTTAATGCATATTACAGAATGTTAAACATGCAGAGGGCGCACAAGGAATTAGTAACTGCACATTCAGTCTTCCTTTTAAGTAAACAGACTTAGACCATTTGGTGTGTCCTAATAAACCTTATTTAAAAATATAAACACCTTTATAAACATACACAGAGGATAAAAATACACATTTGGGGTTTTGTTGTTAGGTTGTATAAAAATAAGATAACAGCTACTCTCCCTTAATATATATCAGAACTATTTTTCATGAAACATAACAGCACTCAGCCCTACCTTCACATAACAGTGACTTATTCAATTCCATCCACAGATGTGTTCATCTTTTTACTTTTGCCAAACTAATATACAAGAAAGTGGCATCTCATTGTGGTTTAATATACATTAATGTTCATATATGAGAGTATTTTCTTTTTCTTTTTTTGGGGGGGGGTCACTTTTATTTTCTGTATAATTTTTTGTTTAGATTTTGCTTTAGACTTTTTTATTGCCCCCCAAAACCCTAAGACAAAACAAACAAACAAACAGCTGACTCTGAAAGAAAGTCTGCAACTCAATGCTAGATCTGGGTGTGAAGTCTCAGCAACACAAGCAAAGGCCCAACAAAGAGAAATCAAGAAAGATGCTGGCACATCACCACCAAACCAAGCTAGCCCGAGTCTCAGAGAAATCCAGCTGGTCTCCAGGACACAGGAAGTTGTTGGCTGGACAGACAGAAATAAGGACACAGAAGAGGAGGGGATTTCCCTGTAGCTTTCTCCATCTCCCTTTGGACTGTGATACTAGAGCTCCGCAGGCCTTCAGCTTCCCCTTCCCTCTGGGAACTAGCGTAACCTAGCCCCATCTGCAGCTGGAGAACTCAGATCTCCTAACTAGCAGAGCAGTGCTTCTAGACGTGAGAACAGAGGAACCAGGCCCCCTGGCCTTTGGTTAAGACTGTAACAGTAAACCCAGCAGACCTGGATAACAGTAACTTAATTCCTGAGGCAATGAGTACTGTGTGCCCCTGCCATTTTATATTCTATAATTTTCTTACTGAAGTACAGAAAGGTTCTGACTACCGGACTCTGTAACTTACTGTCTCCCTCTCCCAATATCTTGCCTTACAAAAAGCAACTGTGGTATCCTGAGTTGAAACTGGAAGAGTTTTCGAGCAGGGTCGCAAGTAGCCCCGGCTAGCCTTAAACTCCCTATGCGATCCAGAGTGCTGGGACTGCATGTTTGCACCACCATGCCCCTTATAAAGTGCTGCAGATGGAAGCCAGGTGTGAACACTCTGCCAACTGGGCTATATCCTCAGCACTATAATTTTAAAGTTTTGTTTATAAAAATAACTTCAATCAAAATGTCTTCCATGAGGAATACACTCAGATCTATTTAATCTCTTTAATTAGTTTGAGCAGCTTTGAACATCTGCAACCAGTGTTTTGCTTTCCTTTGTCTCTCAATTTCTCTTAAAACCAAGCCTACCAAAATTAGTCAATCAGATGTAAACTTAATTGGGCTATGTATTTTTTTAAGTGGCTAACATGTCCTGCCATTTTAAAAGTATTAAAAAGTCCACGTTTGCCTAGACACATGCCAATCACAACGCTGCTGAATGCTTCACAAGAACCGTTGCCTTTTTTTATTTGCATTTGAAATACATCTGTCAAATAGACAGCACGGCCTTTGTTTGGTAATATCGAGTTCCCTCAACTAACCCCATTTGCTAATACGTTTTTGTCAGTCTAAGCACAGTAGGCAGTATAGTGTGTTTTTCACTGGAATAAACATGCCATTTTGGTTTCTGGTCAAGTCATTCTGTCTCTCTCTCTTCTGGTGTGACCAGTCAAGAGATATTACACAGTTCTAAGCACTGTCCACCACCTCACTTGCTTTGTAAGAATCAATGAAACAGATCCATAAGAATCCTATGATGAAATCACAGTACCTCGTACATTAAAAAAATCTACTGGGTAACAAGTTCAGCAGCAAAAGCCCCTGCCATGCATGGCTGGTGAGCTTAGTTTATAACACAGAATTCGTGTTAAATAAAAAGGGAAAATCAATTCCACAAAATTGTCCTCAGCATGTATGTAACCCTCCCTTCACATCAGACACACAATAATAAATAATTTTTAAAATCTACACTTTAAGTTTCTTGTATTATTTGAAAGCCTGCCAACAATCTCTTTCTTCTTAAAAATCTAACATCAGCTCACAAATTAAAAACAGAATCTAAAATTAGATCATTAGCTACCAACTGTTTGTTAAGTGTGTGGTGTACCAAAGACATACTGACAGAATGCACGATAAGTCTACTTTTATCAAGAAAACAAAACTATAGTTACATGCCCTAAGAAGGTTTTATTCTCAGAAAAATAAACAAAGCAGTTACCAAGGTCACACCCAAATAAAGAACTCAGCCCACATTAATAAAAAATGAAGGGACAAAAAATGACATATGCTTCATTACTTAGCAAAAGGTCACAAAGAAGTCCCCAGGTTCAAAACAAGGCGCGTGCTACACAAAGTCATTCCTGAAAGGAGGAGAGACACACATCAAGAGTTTGATAAGGGGCTGGAGAGATGGCTCAGAGGTTAAGAGCATTGCCTACTCTTCCAAAGGTCCTGAGTTCAATTCCCAGCAACCACATGGTGGCTCACAACCATCTGTAACGGGGTCTGGTGCCCTCTTCTGGCCTGCAGGCATACACACAGACAGAATATTGTATACATAATAAATAAATAAATAAATAATTTAAAAAAAAAGTTTGATAAGCTGGTCCTTGCCACAGGCTTGGGGTGCTTCTCCCTTTATCTATGACGTTAACTTGAGGTTTGATTTGTGTGTGGTAACCCACATTTCTTTCATGTTCCTTCCCCGTGCCTTCGGTTTTGATTTCTAGTTTGTCTAGGTCCTCCACTTTCTCTTGAGTCCTAATCTGCCTTCTGCTTGAGTCATTCGACTTGCCAATTTCCTTTAAGTTTCCAGTTGAGCTATTTGGGTTTTTCAACTCCAGTTCCATCTTTTTGTCAGCCTGAGTCCTCATCAATGTTTCTATCTCATCACTGAATTCCACTCTCAGTCCTGGGTTGTCTGTCACTTCCATCAATCAGTCTTATGTTTGTGTTTTCTTGGGCATCACTCAGGTATTTATTCTTAAATTTTCCTCCTTATTTTCACTGAGCTGCTTGTGTCTTCTTTAAATTCCTTCAACTTTTTTTTTAAAATAAATTTTATGATGGTTCTTTTAAATTCTGTGTCCTGGGTTCATCTAGGTAATTCTCATTGGCAAGCATTTCTACAGGACTAGTGGATTTTGGAAGTGAAATACTGGCTTGATCTTTCATATTGTTTGTATTTTTGTGATGAGACCTGAGTATGTGGACTTCTTTTGTCAGTTCTAGGTTTGATATATACAGAATAATTGGGGCATAAAAGAGGATGTATGGGTAGCTTAGACCTAGAAGCTGGAAACAGCTTAGGTGGAATGAAGTCTGGTGGGCTGGAGTGCAGCTGTGTGCCCTGGCCCAAGCTTGGAGTGAGGGGTTAGATCTGCCTGAGTGGAGTACCTGGATGTGGTATGGGATGGGCCTGTCAGTTGGAGGACAAGCAAGAAAGGTCCTGTTTGAAGCCTGGAAATTGGTTGTGGCAGAGGCAAAGATGCCAGTCTAGACTGGGGCAATGGATATGGGTACCATGCAAGCTCCAAAGGAGGGAAGCAATCAACAGTCCTGCCCAGCCCACTATGAACCCGAACAATGACCAGCATGGCATGATAGCCCTGAAGGTGCAGCAGTGGCACATGTAACCTGACAGTAAGATCTGCTTAACAAGAGAGAGATCTGCCTGTACTGGGAACTCAGGGCTCGTGAAGTCATGGATCTTAGAGGAGAACTATACACGTCCTTTTACTAAACCAGAATCCCTAACTATAGTATAAATTATTTGTTTCTATACCCACAGGTAATAATAATCCTCAACCCCACATCAAGGAAACTTTGCAACAGATAAGAGATAACTACAGAACATGACAATCAGTCAAAATGCAGAGTTATGGAGCCAGTTCCAATGAATACATATAAAACAACTACTACACCTAAGGCTCAGGGATCATTGTGAAAGATGGAGCGGAGAGGACGTAAAAGCCAGAGGAGCAGGGAGATTGCTGTGAGACTGTGTCTCCTAGTAAGGTCAGAAGCTACAGCAACATGTCAGAAGGAATGTTCTAGTAATGTCAGAAGTCACCAACATGACCGCCTAACATGAACAGAACAATGACACCAACAATAGGCATGTTAATGTGGGCTCGGGAAAGTACTCAAGGCCTCCACCCTACACGAAGAACTACAGGCAACTAAGAAATACGGAGAGAGGGGGAAATAAGTCTTCCTCAGAGAAAAGCACATCAGTAGATTACCCAATACCAAATGGTCAGCCCTGCAAAAATACATACAACTAACACTATACAGACTGAATGGTTACATATATGTTAGATACATATAGAACATAACAACAATTAAAAAATGAGAACATGATTTTGAAAGAGAGCAAGTATAGATATATGGGAGGTGTAGAGAGAGGAGAGGGAAGGAGAAACAGCAACACAATTATATTACAATCTCAAAAAAAATGAAAGAATACAAACATTAAAGAAGACTAATGTTACTAATATGAAATCACAATTTTAAAGAAAGAAAATAATTGAATTTCTATTGTTCCCAATACGTTTCCTTAGATAATAATGCAATTTGGGTAGTGAATTGCTATCCTTGAAAGAAGCTCACCCCGATTCTGTAATATGGAAATGACACGGTAACTCTTCTTCATGATTATGAAGGCTGTCCATCTGTGGGAATCCTTTCTCTGTCAGGTATCCAAGTGAGTCAACAGTTATTTCCTGGAGACCTTTTTCTTTCCATAATACCTTCTGCTAAACACACACATACACACACACACACACACACACATACACACACACACATACACACACACACACACACCTGATGGCCCCAGAGGGACTGCTTCTGGCTGAGACAGAGGAGCGCTATTCTACAACTACTTCTATTAAGTCGTTCACAGATAAAGTCCAGTTGGGAACATGATAGTCGTAAATGTATTTTATCGTAGCTGAATTCTGTGTAGAGACGTGTCTAGAACATTGTCAAATATATTACTTAATGTTTTGATTATAACTAAAAGTGAACAGGCACACATGTGTTAGCATGTGTGTGAAGAAGCACAACACTCAACCCTAAGTCCTTTTTCTTCCTTCCTCCAGCTCTTGGTAGCCACCCTTCTATTTCCCTTATATTAAATATCCAGTTTCTATTAGATTGTGGGCTAAACGTAGCATTAAACTTAACAGAAATCAAAATCTCAACTCCTTAATCACTCAACTTACTCTACTACTGTAGAGTTCAGTGAAATCTATAGGTGACTTTTAGAGTTCGTTAACCAGAGATTAGCACTACTGAAAGTAGAATACACCCTCTTCCAGCCAGGGAGAATGTGTTCACATACTGTATTTTATTTTTCTAAAAAGGAACTTAAATTAAAGATATCAAGGTATAAATCAAACATGGATGTTAAATGCTTAGGATTCTTTATAAGGAAAAATGGCATACAAGCCAAAGAGCCAAAGTTCCCACAGGTCATCCCATATGAACATTTCTTCTCTCTGGGATTATGATTTCTTGAGATGCCTTATGCAAATGAACTTAACAGTGCTGTTCTGCTTATAATCCCAGAACTGTGCCTGTTTTACTGAGCATAATGTCCTTGGGCTCATTGATATTTGTCACATGAAACAGGATTCTCTTCTTACTTTAAGGATGCAAAATATTCCATCATAAATACAAACCACATATTCATCTTCGGGCAGACACTGAGTCTATTTCTGCTTCTGGGCTACTGTGAGTTGTGCAAATCTCTGCTTTCAATTCCATTAGACAAACACTCCTAAGTAGGATGGCTGGATCATATGGTAATTCTAGTTTTGATAACAAGTTTGACTTAATATCAGTATTAGAGAAGTAGTACTACCTTTAAAACTGTCTTCATTTTTATCACATACCTTCTGAATTAGCAGTGGTGACTTTTTGCCTCCGTTTTCAGGGAAGTTAAATTGTGATCCACACAAATTGTGCTGTTCCTAACAATTTGTGCATGTAGGTTATTCTAGGTTTCATGCACACTCTTCGGTTGCAAGGAATTGCATGCACAAGAGAAGGTTTTCCATGAAGAGTCAGCGCCTGTGAGCAGAGGCCTTGCAAGGAAGCTCCACTAGCCAACCTGTTTCATATCTAGGGACTACTTCCCTTGGGATGTCTGCTGTTCTCAGTAAGGCAATCCAATGAATGCAAAACAACTCAGCTTCCATTCTCTCCTCACTGGAGCATCCATGATGTCATTACAGAGCACGGAGGACTTGCAGGGCACCACTCTGTATGATACAGTGTTGGCTACATGTCATTGACACCTGTCTGTACCCAGAGAACACACAGCATCAAGAAGGAACCCTGGACCATGGGTGAAAATGTGTCCACATGAGCTCATTATTGATCATAAGCACATCACTCTGGAGGGAGATGATGGGAGTGTGTGGAGGATGCCAGGGGCACAGGTAAAACCTCTACCCCTTCATCTCTACATCAAAAGTTCACAAATAAAACTTCAAATCCTAAAAGAATAATGCTAAAAGTAACCTTCCAAGATTGTTTGGGTTTGTTTTTTTCCTCTAACTTGAGAATCTTTTTATTAAAGCTTGAGAGAAAAAAAGCAACAGGGCAGGTAAGCTGAAAACCCCAACACTTGCTGGGAGGAGGGAGCAAGAAAAGAATAAAGCACTCTGGCTCAGACAAGTAGGTGTTGGAAAGGGAGGGTCTTCGGAGGAACAATGAGGAAGCCCAGGGTGTTAGGGAAAGCATGCATAGGCTTTAGGTAGGTATTCAAAAGAGGCAGAACATGGGAACGTTGGACAGGCTTGGTGTGAGGCCTGTGAGCTGCTTCGGTTAAGCTTACCCTTCTTACGCTGCAGTCTACAGGCTTCACAACAGGGCCCTGGAACGCGCATACATCTGAAAACTACTCAGGACTCTGAAGGACATTCACTTATGTGTGAATTGATATTTATTACACTAGAAATTAAACTTGATAAAAGTTATAAAATATTAAGCCAATTTAATAACAAGTTCATATTGGTTAACAAAGTCCAAGAAAAGTGGAACTTTTTCAAAACAAAACTTAGTGACAAGAGTTGTACTGTTTAGCATATTAACAAGTCTCATTAACGTCTGGCTGAAGAGAAGAGGGATGGAGCCTCAGGCTGCTTCTTCACTCAATCTGTCCATCTGTCATAAAGTGGAAGTGAAAAGACAGGCCTTAGGACAGTCATAAAGTGCTTCCATTTTGTTGACCTTGGTTTGGGAGTGTCTGGCTTTAGTGATTCAGTGGGCCAGAGGTTTGCTCAGCCCTGACTTCAGACCCAATTTCTGAGTCTTAAGAACAAATGTCCTTGGAAGGTGTTCAAATAATGCGAGTGTCCTTCTCAAGGCCAAAATCACAGACAAATTACACAAAGAAAGCCCCTGTTCAAGCCCTATTACTCTCATGGTCAGTGAAAGAGAAATGAATATTTTAAATAACATTTGGATATAATAAAAGTTGGGCTGTAATATTGAGCAGAAAATGACATCAGAAACTAATTTATAGAGGTATCTTAGTTACTTTTTGTTGCTGTGCTAAAATATCAGGACCAAGGCAATTTATTTAAAAAATGCTTAATTTGGGACTTAGTTTCAGAGGGTAAGAGTCCATGACCATCATTGAAGGAGCACAGCAGCAAGCAGGCAGTGTTGATAGCATACATCTTGAGACACAACAGCAAGGCAGAGAAAGCTAACCCAGGGTTGGTACCAACTTTACAAATCTCAAAGCCTGCCTCCAGTGGTACACATCCTCCAACAAGGACACACCTCTGAATCCTTTCCAAACAGTTTCACCAACTGGGGACCAAGTATTCAAATACATGTGGCAATGGAGTCCATTCTCACTCAAACCACGAAAGGCTAGCTACTGATACTCTAAGAATGGCTCAAAACTTATGAGAAAATGATTCCAAACACACAAAAAAGCTGCCCCATGGAAGTGAAAAACTGTTTCTAAACGATGCTATGATTGCTACAACAAAATCTTCAGCAGACTATTGTTTCCACTTAGGATCAGCTCATGAAAGGTATTTCATTTCCCTTTCTTAAGTGTTGGATGTCCTGGAGTTCCAGACTCTGGGGCAGCACCAAAAAAAAAAAAAAAAAAAAAAAAAAAAAGCTACTGAAACTGTGTTAATTCAGACAGAGCAGTTCTCTATCAATACTAATAGATTTTGGAGGACACAAAATAGTAACAAGCTATACAAAAATGAAATTTGCTTTTCTGTGAGAGCTACTGTAAATAAGAGTGACAGGTACTAATTTTTTACTGTTTAAATAGTCCACCAGCAAAGACTAAAGCAACTTGCTGCCCAACAGCAAGTTTCTCTGAAGGAGAAAATACGACTTCTTAACTGGAGGTTCAAGGCTTCCCACAGCCCAATTACATAAAAATAGATGCAAATAAAGGACACAAATAATTTAAAAAGGAATGGAACCCATTACTATGGTATTATTTTTCCTAGTCAGTGCTGACAGTTAGAACAGTCAATGACTTTTGACTCAAACCTCAAGACTAAACAATGTTCACTTCCTGGGTCAACAAAAACGCCATATCCTGCATCTCAAACTACTTATAGCCAAGGTGTCCATTCTGACTTGCTATGAATCTTTTTATGGCTTTAAGTCCACAGCTCTTTCAGTCCTGAACACTATTTTAGAAATAAATATGGACATAAATTGTAAGTATGAACAACTAAGTCAAAATTACAAATAAAATCAAGTCTTATTAATCAAAACAGTACTCACAAAAAGCAGACCTCTATGACCCCAGAACACAAGAAGGATCACTACGTGTGTGAGCTAAGTCTACACAGAGTTCTGGACAGCCAGGGTTATACCAACATAATCTCACACTCCTCAAAACCAACAAAAATGGGGGAGGGGGATAAGGAAACTAGTCTGAAAATGATAAGCTTACAAAAAAACCTTTCAATTCAAGATGATGAACCATTGCATAAAAAGGAATTCTTTTCTATTTCAGACAAAAAATTGTTTATCAAAACAGTAAAGTTTTCCTACTGCTGAAATGAAAACCACTTCTGTCATACAAGGAATTATTACTGGGAAAGGACTGGGAGCCAAGGTGTTCGTGTCAGTCACTCCTAGAACCATCACAACAATTCCACATATGATTTTCCTCAGCCAACAGTAAACGAACGTAGCCACCTTTGTTCATGCCATACAGATGAGGGACAGCAGTGCCAGAGGCACAGTGGTAACAGTGGCAACAACTGTTTTGAAAAGATGATTAGATTATAGGAATACAAATACAGAGCTAGAGGAATGGCTTAGTAGTTGGAGCATGTGATACATTTACTCAAGTTTGATCATCTATAAAAAGCATTGGGTGGCTCTCAAATACCTGGAACTCTAGTTCCTGGATATCTGCACCCTCTTCTGGCCTCTGTGGGCACCCATACTCACATGCACAAACATATAAATAAAACTAAATCTTAAAAATTAAAGAATGAGGATATAAGGAGTGGGAGCTTCTGCATGGAACCAATTGTAACTGCTTCATTTATTTGCTTGTAGCCTAGGCAGTCCTTGAACTCTCGATCCTCCTGCCTCTGTCTACTGCGTGTTGGTATCTAAGGCTGTACCTGGCTTCGTTAGGTTTTTATTCATTCAAAAAAATATTACCCAGAATCCAATTTCACAATGCTGTCTACAGAGTATGGGAAATATCACTGCATATGTTCCCTGCCTTGAAGGTACTCATGCTAAGAGAAAACAAAGGAACAACACATATTAAATTCTTATTTCTCAGACACTTGCAGTGACTCATGTATTGTTTTATTAAATACAAAAGGATATAAGTGGAATATACATAAATGTTAAGGTGAATGTTAAATGTGATTTAAGAACCTTCCAACCAAGCTGTGCAGATGGCCTCTCACTGCTCTGGATCTCCAGGGCAAGTCTGAAGAGCAGAGTAATCCCTAGGGAGGTCTGAGGACAGGATCAGGAGTGAGGGCTAGCATCTGATTTTAGCAATGAGGCTCCGAATTCCTGGTATGGATGTGAACCACACATATCTGATATTTGGTAGCAGAATTCTGATAGGAAGATTGACAAGTAGGGGCAAAAAGTACTTTGAATTTTATTCTTCCTGAAGTTGTTGAGAACTTATACCCTAAGGAGGGGTAAAATTAAACTATAAATTTGGATATGAGGGAAAAGAGGAAATAAGAGTCAACAAACAACAGGGGCAATCCAGTGGGTTATTGCAATGGGCCAAAACTGTAAGGGAAAGAATTTTTTAATATTTATTTATTTATTATGTATACAATATCCTGTCTGTGTATATGCCTGCAGGCTGGAAGAGGGCACCAGACCTCATTACAGATGGCTGTGAGCCACCATGTGGTTGCTGGGAATTGAACTCAGGACCTTTGGAAGAGCAGGCAGTGCTCTTAACCTCTGAGCCATCTCTCCAGCCCGGGATAGAACATTTTTAAATCTAGTGAACACAGACTAGACAGTTCTGGAGTTGAGGGAAGATGTGCCTTATGTTTTTGGGTGGGGCTCTACATGATGTCATTTAGTAGAGGAACAAGGGATAAAGGCCTAATTCTAAAGTGTCTCTGAGACACTGAGGTTGAAGGCCCAGTCAGTTTCTGCAGCCTGAGTCTGGGGCTCAGGAGGGCAGCACACAGCACAGTCCCAGGGAGTGGAGGAACAGGACAGTGAAGGTACAGGGAGGAGTAACAAGAAAGAGTGGGCAGGAGGGAAGCCTGAGGGATATCACCTCAGAGTGCCAATTGGAAGAATCAGGAGGGACTCAGAGACATGAAAACCATATTAAATATCAAACCATGACTCCACTCCTCATAGCACCCTAGAGGCATCCTTCCGGTCCAACCCCAAACAGAAAGCTCAAGGCTAAAGCACCAGCTCCACCCCTTTCGGGATGTAGAGGAGTCTCACTAGGTAGTCCCTGCTGGCCTTGAACTGAGAATCCTCCCATGTCAGTCTCTAAAGTAGCTGGAATTACAGACATGTTCCACTACATGCTCTAACACTTTTGACTTCTCTCTAAAGTGATAATTACTGGTAGGAAAGTCATGCTGGTCTTTGCGTCAATGTGGTGAGCAGTTCTCTTCGATCTTCTCTGAGATAAAGTCTAATGCTGCTAGAACATGAAAATGTGCAGCACTCCCTGGCAACTGGGAGAACAGCTGTTCCTCCACCTGTAATAGGGAGGAGCTGGAGATGAGTGGTGTGGAGCACAGATCCACGTCCTAGCGCGCGCGCGCGCGTATGTGTGTGTGTGTGTGTGTGCGCGCACGTTAAGAGGGTACATAAATGGCAAGAAGCACACGCCTTGGAAAGAAAAGCTACCCTAATTACAACACTCTGGGGCACTGTACAGCCCAGCACTGAACCCCAGAGACCAGGGCAGACATGACACCATACCCTTCTCTGATGACATAAGCCCTCATGACTGTTTGGGATCAAAACCAGCTGACAGCCATTCTGCAATGAAAGAATGACTGCTCCCTCCCATATCCTGGCTCTAGTGAGTTCTGAAGCATCATAGCACAAGAACGAGTGTCAGGGGGACATGATCTGTGGTTCTGCTGCTGTCGAGGCACTAAAAAGAGGAATGGCTTCACAGGTGATTAACCACACCAGCTGGGCTCTGAACAGTGACAGGAGAAAACTGGCATGGCCCTAATTTCTCCACGAGATGAACTCCATGTGAAAACTAACAAAGTACCTTATGTCTACAGAGAATATTCTTTCATTTGAGGGGTATAGTAAAGACAATTGATTCCTATTGTTGAAAATACTGTAGTAGTCTGGGGAGAGACTCAGTGGGTAACACACGTGTTGTGTTGTGAGCTCAGATCCCAGAATCCATGTAAAAGTCAGTGGATGTAGTAGCTCATTTGTAACTCCAGCACAGGATGTAAAGACAGGAAATGCACATTCAACCCTGCCAACAAGTTACTTAGCCAAACAGGTTCAAAACCTTCGTAGAACATTTGGGGAAGCTACCCAACATTAATCTCTCTTTGTACTCACAAGAGAATGCATACCCGCTCTCTCACACACAAATATGCATATACACTACACCCACTCACCTTGACCTTGGGTCACTAACTGAACCTGGAGCTCACTGATTTGGCAGTAATAGCTAGCTGGACAACAATCTCCAAAGATGCTCCTATCTCTGCCTTGCCTACACTAGGATTACAGGGGCATATCATGACATTTGGCTTCTTATCTAAGTGCTTGGGGATTCTAACTCAGTTCCTTGGGCAAGCAATGTGGCAACTGAGCCAAATGCCCAGCCCCTCCACCCTCCCTTTGAGGGTAATGAAGATGAAATGGCAATAACTTAAATACATCTAGAGAAAAATACAGCTTTTTGGTGGTTTATTTTTTGTAAATTACTGACACATTACTGTGATGACTCAGCAAAGACAAAAGACGCTTCCACTAAGGCATTTCTTCCCCGGACATGGCCTCCTAAATCTACTTGACAAGGCTTTTGAAGATTCATGGATACTGGCTACAGAGACTGTTGCTTTAATTTATTTATCTGTGCTATGCACAGGCTGTTCTAGGAGTTTTCCATGTGTCATCCTGACACAAACTATATAAAATGAATACAATCACCATTCACACTGAAGACCGAGGCAGAGAGCAAAGCGTCTTGTGCAGTGTGACAGAGCAGCAGCAGGAGGAAGTGCTGTGACTAAAGTCAAGCAGCTAGACTCCAGAGCCTGAGTCCCGACCCACTGTCTGTCAACTCAACAACCTTCATTCATTCATTCATTCATTCATTCATCCATCCATGCACTCATTGTCTTACTCATTTATTGGTTCTGAGTATTTACAAAGCATTTAAAGTTGAAGAGTCCTGGGTGCTAGGGACCTAGAGAAACAACCAGGCTCAGTCCCCTACCCCATGAAAAAACATGAACTGAGGAATGAAAACTAGACTGCTATGGTGAAATACTGAGAAAAAGGGCACAGTACAAACCAGGCTGTGTGTGCGGCGAAATACTGGGGAAAAGAACACGGTAAAAAACCAAGGCTGTGGTGTGGGTAGAGCCAGATCTTCAGGGTCACAATGGCTATCTGAAAACATTTTCCCTGGCCCCTAAGCACCAGAGAAAGACATTAAAAATGATTAAAAACTCATCTCTATAAAGATCCTTTTAGTCCTAATATGGAAAACAAAGTTGGTCAGAATAAATATGAGGGGGGCAGTGAGAGGGACAACTAAAGAAGTAAGAGAGAGAGAAGACAAGAGTAAGGGGACAGTGTGGGGCAAGAATGAGAAGGGGAGAAGAGAAGTGAGGGCAAAGGAAGTTGGTAAGTAGGGGAAATCAGTTAAGTGGGAGACTAGAGAAAAACCAAGTAAGAAGAGGGAGAAGACCTTTGGCCTGTGCAGCACGACACTAATAGGTGCACTGGGGACAGGCATGTGATAGAATGAGCTTTATCTTAGACTTGGTAAGTTTGGGATTCATTTGAAACATTCAATAAGAAACATTAGGAAGGAAGTCAAAACCCCAGAGTACAGTCTAGGCAGAAACACAAAGCTCTCTGCCACATGCATAGCAAATGAAGTCATGGTGTAGATGAGGCTGTACAGAGAGAAAAGAACCAAGGCTGAGAGCAAATGTGGACTGACTCCAATACTGGACCAGAGCTGGTCAAAGAACAAGCAAGGATGGGAAGTGCTGGAAGAAGACCAGCAAATCTTAAGGATGTACAAAGATGCCATTGCCGAAACCATAAGTAATGCTATTACATACTGCAGGGAGCGCAGGCGTGAGAAGGCAGGACCTGACAGAGCCAGTTTCAGACAGAAGCAGCAAGCACTGCTGCAAAGGTCAGACATGCTGTAGGTTAAGTCCACATGGCCTTCAGTATCAGTAATCCGAGCAGGCTGATGGTCCTAGAAGGCCGGCTGCAGTGGTTTGAATTTTTTGCTGGATGGTTTTATATCAACTTGACACAAGCGAAAGTCATCTGAGAGGAGGGAACCTCAACTGAGAAAGTGCTGCATAAGATTGGGCTGTAGAAAAGCCAGGAGGGCATTTTAATTAGATCAATGGGGGAGGGCTTAGTTGATTGTGGGTATCACCATCACTAAGATGGTGGTCCCCGTTCTATAAGAAAGCAGGCTGAGCAAGCCATGGGGAGCAAGCCAGGAAGCAGCACCTCTCCATGGCTTCTGCATCAGTTCCTGTCTCCAGGTTCCTGGCCTGGTTGAGTTCCTATCCTGACTTCCTTCAACGATGGAGTACAACATGCAAGTGTAAGCCAAATAAACACTTTCCTCCTCCAACTTGCTTTTGGGGCATGGTGTGTCATCACAGTAACAGAAACCCTAAGACAAGTTCCAAGTGAGGAACTATACCATGGTGACTGTAGAGAACTCTTTTGAGAAATGAGATCATAAGGAGGGAAGCAGCTGAGAGTTACAATGTTTCAGTTCTTGTTTCTAAGAATCTCCAGGCCAACTAGAAGTAACCAAGGGAGGATGAATCATTAGGGTGCAGTCTTAAGATGAGGAGCAGAAAGCGCCTGGCCACCTACTCATTTCCTTGCCATTGCCTTGCTGAAACACAGATGAGCTGTGGTGCCTGGATAGCAGAACTCCCGTATGTACTATGTAAATCATTTTAACCCATCCTGAACACTATAGGGCCTCCTTCTAATCTAATTTACAAGACAAACTGGGGTACCCCTGTAAGTATTCATGCTACAGAATCAGTCTTAAAACTGGGTCAAGAAGGTCTTCTGAGCCAGGTGTTGGTTGGTCATACATGCGCAATCCTGGCACTCAGGAGGCAGACACAGGAGGAGGTCAGAGCAATCTTCAGATGCAGAGCAAGTTCAAGGCCAGCCTGGACTGCATGAGAACCTGTCTCAAACAAAGGTTTTCTAAAATTCCACAGCTATAGGGTAGGATGGTAGCCCAACATTCAGGAGTCCGAGATGGGAGGATCAAGATTTTGAGGCCAAACTCAGCAATATGGTAAGATCTTGCTGTCCCCCCAAACCCAAACAAATAAAAAATCCCCAATTATAATGCAGGTACTAGAAAATAATTTCTGGTCAAAGACCGTTGTTGGTATTTAATCCACTCACTACTGCTCCATCAAGATTCATAACAACACTAAGGCACTAAACAAAAGGTGAAGAGGCTACACGGGTGACAACAACATTAGGAAAGACGGCATGGTCTTGAGAGGTTCCAGAAAAGTCCACCACCCACACAAAGGCCAAAGGTCCAGTAACTGCTACAGTTACTTTGGGGAATAGTAAGTCGCCGGTATGTTGGTGCCTTAGAACCATTTCCTCTTGAGCGAAGCTCTAAAACCTGTGTTAAGTTCACTGTAACTCAGCACAAGAGCAGGAGAACATGGCTACCTTTATGTTAGAAAGAGCTCACCTGAAAGCTCAGCAATTCTACATGTTTAAAAAACAAAACTCAGAAATGTTATTTATCTATTTATTGGGGCAGCACATATGCACATAAACGCATGGGTGCGTGTGTGTGCCATGTTTGGAGGTCAGAGACAACTTGTGGGTGCCAGTTCTCTTCTTCTACCACATGAGTCTCAGGACTCAAGCCCAGGTCATGAAGACAGGTGACAAGGAGTCCACCATCTGAGCCATCTCACCAGCCCTGACAGTGGCTTGTAGTGGAAGGAACTGGGATGATGCAATCGCCATCAGGCAGCATCAGTAACTGCAAGAACGACCATTCTGAAGGAAGCCCCTGAAGACCTCAACTCCACATTTCTGTGAACATGAGACTTCTGGGGACTTCCTTTAAAACCGTCTTTGGCTCTCAGAATTAAGGGTTTATTCCTAGATGGAGTCAAACTAGAAATCTCAGAGAGCAGTCTCACCTGCCAGCTAGAGCAGTGCTGTGGCTGAGCTAGGAGAAGAGTTCAAAGGACTCCCTTCAGCACTCATGGACAGGGCGGAAAAGCTTTCCTCCCGGCTGCCAGTCATTTCTGCACAGCATGACCTCATCACATAGGTGGGGTGGGGTGGGGTGTAGTCCGTGTAGGCTCATTATAATCCATGGCAAGCACTAATAACCAAAATCTACTCAAAGTATCTTGTTAGGATAAATGTTCAAATTCTTCCCTCCTCTTTTAAAAACAATGACTAAACATGTAAGTTTTGGCCAAATGCTCCCAATGCTCTTATTAAACACTGCACACAACTCCTAGTAGTCGGACTGCCCTTATGGTAAGAAGAAATCTGCTTGGAACAATACTTGGAAAATCTACCAGGGTCAGGGAGGCCAGCTCAGCCACACTGTCCTGACCTTTGACCTACCCAATGTGCCACTTATCTAGAGGAGGGCAGCGTTAGTTGCAGAAGAATGTTCTTTCCAATTTTGATCTTTCTCTCTCCCAAGAGGATTTTTGGCTTATCCTTTTTAACATCTTTGACTCTATTTCTTCCTAAATCATGTCTCAAGTAAAACAACTCTGTAAGAACACTCTAAGAGAACACTGTAGATGAACTGAGCTGAGAAATCGCCTCCAAAGTCACCAAGTCACCTGGAACCTCCAAGTATGACCTTATTCAGAAGCAGAGTAAGTGAAGATGTGAAGATGTAACAAGTTAAGATGAGGCCACACTGGATTAGTGGTGACTAAGCTCAATGCCTGCCATCCTCTAAGATAAATACACAGATGGGAAATGACATCAGGACACAGGTTAGTACAAGAGCGGTGAATGTACAAGCCACAGAACATGGAGCACTGCCAGTTAGTCCAAGAGACCAGGAAAAAGCAAGGAAGGAGCCTCCCTTGCCAGCTTCAGAATGAGCACAGCCTTGCTAACATCTTGATTTCTATGTCTAGTTTCTGAAACTGAGAAAATGAATTCTTGTTTTAAGCCATCCAATTAGTGATGCTTTGTTCTGGCAGCCCTAGCAAAGGGGCAGGCTAGGTGTTAATACCTGAGTATTACTGCTGGTAATGACTTATCTCGCTTCCACAGGAAGAGTCAGTTCTTTCATATCTATACGGGATGCCTGCCTTCGAAGACCACCAATGGATCCCTATCAGACTGCTTTGATTTGAACCCTACAGAACTGTTTTGTTTCCTATACACACTTATGAACTTATGATAAAGTTTAATTTATAAATTAAGCACAATAAAAGATTAACAATTACAACTAAGATAGAATGATTACTTAAACTTAGAAGTCATTTATTTCTGGAATTTCTGCTTATTGTTTCAGTGGGTAACTGAAACTGTAGAACCAGATGCAGACAAGGGACTGCTGCACATATGGGTCACTACAAACAGTGCACTGTCCTGTGCATTCTCAGTGCAGTGAGACACTGGCCTTGGGGAATGACGACTCCTCTGATGATGTCCGGTCCCTTCTAAAAGATGCTGAATACTGTTATTTCCAAAGGCATAATTTTTCTCTTTCACTTGAAAAAGAAATGCCCTTTCCTAAGGCAACTACCTTCTTTTCCCTGAAGCCTCTGAAGGCTCAAGAATTCACCTGGGTATCTCCTGTTACTGGGAAAACAAATTCTGTCCCCGGGGTTTCTGTGAAAACACACACCACTGTGAGCCCCACATGTGACACAGCATCAAGCTGGGCCACCTGAAGAATACCACTAATAAAACAGAAGAAAACAGTGACATTTTCAGGAAGCTGTTCATGTAACTTGCAAAATATGAATTTCTTCAGAACAGTATATGCAAGAAGACCAAAGTTTATGAGATTTCCAGCTGCATTAAGACAAAGATGCTTTAAGTTCCCCAAACTGTCAAGAGTACATTCTGTTTCTACTTAGTGAGCCCTGGTGTCCATTCATGTTGCCCTCCTTCCCTTCCTCCCTCCTTTCTTTTCTCCCTCCCTCCTTCTCAGCTTTGCAAATGTTAAGAGCGCCCTCTCAGTAGGCTAACCCCCAATCTTACTTAGATTTTCTACTTGGTTCCTTAATACAAGTCTGGTGGTTCCAAGAAGTGGAGTCTGGGTGGGCATCTATAGGCCTAAGCTAACCATATAAACACAGGACCTGCTCACGTGTCAACTGAGAGCACATTAACATCATGGCACAGCGCAGAACTCAATGCTCATGCCCTGTCTGGTGAGATGAGCTCAAATATATTCTGTCTGCATGTATGCCTGAAGGCCAGAAGAGAGCACCAGATCTCATTACAGATGGTTATGAGCCACCATATGGTTGCTGGGAATTGAACTCAGGGACTTTGGAAGAGCAGGCAATGCTCTTAACCACTGAGCCATCTCTCCAGCCCCATTCTTTTCTTTTTTTACCTCACATGCAGCAAAGCATCACGATGTTCCAAGAAACCATTTCAACACAGACTAGCTTTCACAGCCTGGGAAGGAGACAGACTCACAAACTAAGAAAATGACTCCCAGGTCCATGGACAGACTCCTCATGTCAGTTGGCCGCTTCTGAGCCAGGTAAAACATGCATGCTCTCCAGGCTTCTTTCTCTGCACCTGAGATATATACAGGGGAGATGTGTGTGTGTGTGTGTGTGTGTGTGTGTGTATGTATGATAAATTTCTAGCTCTTATTCCTTTATTTCCTCAACCCATGTTAATTAACAAAAAGTGATGCAGTAAGAATATGGTGGGCCAGGGAGACGGCTCCGTTAGTGCTTGGTGTACAAGCATGAGGATGTACTTTGACACCAATAGTGTTGTCCCCCCCCCCAAAAAAAAGGCAGGTGTTACAACACACACATAAAATGCTAGTTCTAGAGAGGCAGAGACAAGAGGGTTCCTAGGGCTTGCCAGTTAGTCAGGCTACTCTAATTGGTGAGCTCCAGGTTCAGTGAGAGACCCTGTCTCAAAATATAAGGTGGAAAGTAATTGAGGCAAACATGCAACCTTAACCTCTGATCGCCATACACAAGTGTATACACACATATGTAGGAAAACCATGATCCAAAGAGTAAATCTATATATGATTAATTACATTTATTCTTACACAGTAATAACAATAATATAGATCAATGCTTTCTTTTTGTCTGAGCCAAACTTCCTCTAACACATATATTAACCTTCAGAGGTGTTTTTTGTGGTTGTTGTTGGCTTTTGTTTTGTTTGGTTGTTTGTTTTAGAGACAGATCACACAGAGCCAAGGCTGATCTCTAATTCACTATATAAGCAAGGGTAACCCTGAACTAACGATTATAATACTGCTTCCATTTCCCAAATGTGATTATGGGTGTGTGACACCACATCTGACTCCAAGGTAATTTTCATATTGTTTTTAAGAACTTGTTTGAGGGACAGAGAGATGGCTCAGGGGGCAAAGGCACTTGCTGCCAAGCCTGATTACTTGAGTTTGATCCCCAGTATCCCATACAGTAAAAGAGAAGAACTCCCACAAGGTCACTCACTGATCTCAAAACTCAAGCTATGGGGCAAATATCCCCACAAAATAAATACATAAATAAGTGTAATTTTTAAATTAAATGTACTGTAAAACTCTTTAAAGAAATGAATTCATCTTAACAAAATATTAATATTAATGTTGACTTTGTAACAGTTTGGTGAAGAAGATATATTTTATATAGATAAACACACATTATATAACTATCTTATAACCATTATTCAGCAGGATTAGTGAAAACTCCATGTGCAGAAACTATTTCTCTGTTGACACTTCCTTTCCAATAATTATGAATTATCCACCTGTTTGGTTGTCAACTTGACTACATCTGAAATTACCCAATTCTTTAATAGAAGAGACAGATTTATCTTTTATTTATTTATTTATTTTGGTTTTTCGAGACAGGGATTCTCTGTAGCTTTGGAGCCTGTCCTGGAACTAGCTCTTGTAGACCAGGCTGGTCTCGAACTCACAAAGATCCACCTGCCTCTGCCTCCCAAGTGCTGGGATTAAAGGCATGCGCCACCACCGCCCGGCTCAGATTTATCTTTTAATGAAACAAAAATGAAGTAGGCAATAACACAGGAACACTACTAAGCATTATAGGTGACTAATTTTAATGTTGGGGTTCAGAACCAATCTGCATGAAATAACATATAAAATAAATGTAAAATACAACCTCTGACAACATCTTAAAAGATGGTTAGAGTGCTGCAGCCTGGGTTGGTGAGCAAGGTTCTGAGCTATTTGAAACAAAGAGTAAAAGGACAGGTGAAAACAGAGCCTCCCCACCTGCAGCTTCTGTAAGTCATCACTTCAGGAGAAAGAATAAAATGCTTTTATTCCTTGTCCCCCACAACCAAGCAATACTTCTGTCTTTCCCTTCTGTTTCAGAACTGCCCCAATCCTTCCCTCTGCTAATGTCTCCCAAGCATTCCCACTTCTTTTGTTGCTTGTCTCCTCTCCACTCTTGGTCCAGTGGTCAAAAGGTGATGTGGGAATCCCCTCTGTATGCTGTGAACCCTTGGTTAATGAATAAATCTGTTTTGGCCTACGGGCAGGGCAGAGTAGAGCTAGATGGAGAAAACTAAACTGAATGCTGGAAGGAAGAAGGCGGAGTCAGGGAGACACCATGTAGCTGCCAAGGAAGAAAGACGTCCTGGAACTGTACAGGGCAGCTGGGAAACAAACGAGCAGCCTCTGTCTACAAACAAGTATTTAGTCTTCATCTCTGACCCACTGGGGGCACTGGTAACGGGATTGGTTCAGTAAAATAAGGATTTACTTTCTGGCTTTATCCTCTCCCTGGTTTAGAATTTAATCATGATTCAAACACACTGTCTTAAAAAAGGATTTCTTGTGTCTAGAGAATAAACCACTAAACTGACAAGATTCTAAGCAAATTTTTAAAGCAAGAAATCTATTATTGCAGTGATGAGAAACCAGAATCTTAAACATGCTGGTCTCTCAATTTATCTTTCCCTAACATATGAGAATTTTATAAGGCTTCAGATATGAATCAGTAGGATGAGCAATTAATTTTCCTCAATGAGACAAAGGAGGCACTTTTAAGGAAGTTCTCACGTAAGCCAGGACCCTCAGTCCTTTAGAGGAAGGTGGTTTGGCATCTTGACACTGTGGTAAATAGCCATAGAAGCAAAAGAGGCTTGCCCCTGACTGAGGTCCTGTTACCTAGAAGTTCTATTTACTAAGAGATTCAGTGGTTTCCCTTCTTCCATAGAATAAATAGCTATCTCTATCCATAAATTGCTTCTAGAGTCAAATTTGTCCATGCCAATTAACCATCTATACTCATTTCAAAAATACAAAGAACCACTCATATGTAACACAGATCCAACACTTTCCAGAGACAGTGAATGCTCTGTACATAATTTGATGAACTGGTGGGCACCACGCGGATCTCAGCTCATCTTCTCCTTTATAATGAACCCTTCCAGTTCACTAAGCAGTCCAGTTGCTTCTTTAATCTTTTAAAAATAACTGACGTTAGAGTGATGATTCAGCAGAAAACATCTCTTGTGGTACCTGTTGCTCTTGTAGACAGCCCAGGATAGGTTCCCAGCATGCACATGGCAGCTCACAACCTCCTATAAGGAATCTGATGCTCTCTCCTGGCGTCTGCAGGCATCAGGCACACATGTGATGAACATACATACATGTAAGCAAAATATACACATAAGATAAAAATAATAAATATTAAAATAAATTTATCACATACAAAACTCTCGTTTAAAGAGTGACTCTCCTGAAAGCTAACAAGGATCAGTACATAATCTCTGTTTTCCTACGGAGCACTTTACAGAACTACAAACGCAATTTGAAAATCCTACCAAGTAACAGGCATTAGAGAAGTCCCATAAATATTGTTGATAAACTGACTTATGTTTAGTAATACTATCAATGTTCCTTAAAGGTGCTAAACAACTACTTTGAGATTAAGAAATATCCAAACACACCTCTAACATTTGTAAGGGCTGAGATAAGACTCAGGCAGAGGCTTATATTCTATCATGTATAAATTTGAAGTCAGGCTATTAAATAAAATATGATCTTATAGTCTGATACTGACAAATACACCTTCAACTACCTTGAAGGACAGGTTCTTAGATTCTTTGATGTTCCCTAGCACAGCATGGTGGCACAGAGGACAAGTCTGCCCTTTTCTTCCTATCCCCAGTTCTGCTAACACTCCACTCCCCTTCTCCCTATCACTTCCATTTTCTCCTCTCCCTCCTCCTTACCCCTTTCTCTAGCAGATCTTGCTATGCCCTCCATGCTGGGCTTGATCACAATATTTTCCATCTTCCAGGCTTTGCCTGGTATACCACCACCTGCCCAGTACCTGGGTCACAAGGTTCACAACATCTCAGTGTAGGACTTTCAGCTCACAAGTGCCAAAGCAAAGCTTCTCTCGCCCAGGACACTGTATCATCTTTTGTTTTTTTTCAAAACAGGGTTTCTCTCTGTAGCCCTGGCTGTCCTGGAATTTGTTCTGTGGACCAGGCTAGCCTTGAACTCAGAGATTTGCGTGCCTCTGCCTCATGAGTGCTGGGATTAAAGGTATAGGCCACCACACCTGTCTTAGATAACTTATTCAATAAAGAAACAGCCAGATCACACTTGTTACCAGTCAATATTCTAGATGAGAGTCAGTAAGTAACAAGATGATAAAAACCTAAATGTCCAACCCTTAAGCACTTCAGTTCTCTCCAGACCTATAACCAGCGGGTCTAATATTTATCTGGATCTAGTTCCAAACATTATCTGTACTTTCTTCACAAGCCCATTCAAGTTTACAACATTCTATTCCCATTACAATAGAGTTGAGACAACAAGAAAAAGTCAAGAGAACACAGAGTATCAAAACACAAGATCAGATATGCAGATGGAAGAGAAAGCCTTTCCTTTACGTGTCTGTTGCCAACACTTAGATGTCGCAGCTGGTGTAAGCTCAGTATCACGGTACAGCAAGTCCACTCCCTCTCACTGATGCAGACGGACACAGCTACTGTCTTTGCCTGTTAAGGTCCATAGCCTAGCAACCAGCAAAGCAGCAGGGCATGCTGAGCCACAGTAAAGACAGCCTCTCCCTGCACAGAACCTCCCCCTTACCATAACTCACTGTGCTCCAGGTACTCGCTTAGCCAGAAAATGACTGTATACTTGAAAAAACTATTAGATAACTTGTTATCGCAGTTCATAACACTCCACAGAGGGCAAGTATTTCAACTGGAAATCTTACTTATTTGTACTTACTGAGATTGTACCATTGTCTAGACCTATGGACAGTCTTCTTGTTTCCGGGTTAAAAGACATGCATGAACATGGAGCTGAAAGAAATGAACATGTTGATGAAATTAACAAAACAATGATTCTCATCGATTCAGGGTGCCTAATGAGCTAAGTGTGTGGCTAGGTACACCCCACTGTCTCCTGAAACAGCTCATTTAAACCACACTTGCAACAAAGGAAAAACAGCAATTTTGCAACTAAACACCTAGTTTTTAAGTTGCCCTTTTAATGAATACACAAGAAAGACATTATCAGACATGGCAAATCCTAAAGGCTGGAGTCTTGGCTTGTGCTGGCCATACTGGATCTAAATTTGCCTATCTAGAAGACTGACTCTAGTTTGTGCTGTGTAAACCTTTGGTCACCACTCTCTTAATCCCACCCAAATCCCAACTTAAACAGGAACAAGCAATGTTTTCTGAGCTGGAGAGAAAACAGAAAGATTTTACCCTCTACTAGACATTCAAATATACACACCAGTGCTGAAAAGTGTATTGGTTCAGAATTTATGTGGAGCAAATGAACTACTGGGGGATTTTACTCCAAGTGTTCAAGAAGTATAATGAAGCCTGGCCGTGGTGGCGCACACCTTTAATCCCAGCACTCGGAAGGCAGAGGTTGGTGGATCTCTGTGAGTTCAAGGCCAGCCTGGTCTACAAGAGCTAGTTCCAGGACAGGTACCAAAACTACAGAGAAATCTTGCCTCAAAAGACAAAAACGAAAACAAAAAGAAGTATAATGGAAGTTGCCAGTTGAAAATACTTGTGGGGTCATTTTCTTTATATGAAGCAAAACAAGACCTCAGTTTAAATGCAAATAAAACAAAGATCTATGGTGGTAAGAATACAGTGGCTTTATTTGTAAGTGAGTCGTGGTTTAATTAGCAAAGATGCAGCATCCCTGATGTCTTTGGAAGAACAGAACTCAGACGGACATGCACACAGCAATAACAGCATGTGAGGGGGCAGCCAGAGCTAAGGATGAGACCAGGAGGCCACCAGAAGTCAGAGAAGACAAAGCTCAGGCTCCCTCACAGTCCTCAGAAGGAGCCAGAGTTGCACAGGATCCCCCTCCCCCGAGATCTCAGCCTCCAGAGCTGAGAGGCAAGACAGATAGCCCTGCGTTGAAGTGACTCACTTGGAAATGCTTCCTTATAGCAGTCCCAGAAAACTAACGTAGGAGTTACTTCACTGTGTGGTGGTATTAAGAATAAAAAGCGTCCTTTTAAAGTCTCTCACTCTCTGCATGTTGTCCACTTAAGGGTCTCTGTATTAGCTGTCATCTTCTTTCATGGATGCTGAAAGATGCACTGACCTATGGCTACAGAATATGTCATCATGAGTCATTTTGTTGCCATGTTCCTTTAGCAGAATGATAGGATCTTCCCCACTCCCTTAAAAAAAACAGAACTGCCAAATCCATCATTTTACTTTATCTTATTAGAGTGTGTGTATGTGTCTGTTTCATGAGTGTGCAGAAGGGTGCACTTGTGTACACACATCAGGGGTCATTTGGGATGTCCAATTAAAATGTCCTGTTGTCGTCCCCTACTTCTATCTGCATTATAGCCTTGACAAGGGTCTCTCACTGAACTGGAAGTGTGCAGCTGAGCAGCCATTTTTGGTGTTTTTTTTTTTTTTTTTACTGTATTCCTTATATACAGTACTAATAACTTGTCAAATCACCTTATAGGATGAGAGTACAAATAAATTAATAATTATCAGGCAACAGTGGGCGTGACCGCACTCTGACCAGGACTGCTTGAAGTGTGTGCACATTCTTGGCCCTCTAGTAAATCGCTGATCGTACTTCAGGACCCTAAAGATGAAGCTCAAGGCTTTGTTGGCTCTCTTTGTTCTCCCACCTTTTTCAATGTGATCACATAAATCTTTTCATGCTTCCCACTTTGGATTCTTTTAATTGGCTTGTAAGGAAGGGTGGCCAGACACGACTTGGCACAGTTTTTGACCCCCAAGTTACCTACTAGAATGCAGGTGAGGCACAGGAAAATAACAGTCCCCTCAGCCATTTAGAGACAGCAGGAACCTTATGTCTATATGACTAACTTTACTTTGATCCTTTGTATTAATAAGCCCTTCTCTCATCTTAAAAGAAACAGAGATGAATTTTCCACCCTTTTCTTTTCTAAACTTAGTGCACCTAATTTCATGCAATGGTCTCATATGTGTCTATAATTATTCTTGTAAGTTTTTTGTTTTCATGTTATTTGTGTCACTTTTTTTTTTAGCAAACTATGGCCACTTCAGTTCCTCATTTTAAAACTCATGTTTCTCTGTACTAATTATTACATTATCATCATCATCATCATCATTATTATTATTATTAGTTTTTGGGATATCCAGTTAAAGTGTATATCTTTTGTTTTTGTTTTTTTGAGACAGGGTTTCTCTGTAGCTTTGGAGCTTGTCCTGGAACTAGCTCTTGTAGACCAGGCTGGCCTCAAACTCACAGAGATCCATCTGCCTCTGCCTCCCGAGTGCTGGGATTAAAGGTGTGTGCCAGCACCACCCGGCATATGTGTGTACATCTTTAAATTTCAATATTATGATAAAACATTAAGTCCTAATAAATACATATTACTTTATAAATCTGGGTACCCTAAACATCTTAAAACCTATTACACATTATCTTTAGGTATAGTAAATGTTTTAAAAACCTTAAAATGCTAATTGTTTATATAAAACAACATTTGTTAGAGTCGTAAGATTTCATTAAGCTATAAAATTGAATGTTATATTCATAAATTTGAATAAGGACAGCCAAGGCTACACAAAGTAGCCCTTTATCAAAAAACTAAAACAAAAGCTGGACAGTGGTAGCGTACAACTTTAATCCTAGCACTCAGGAGGCAGAGACAGGAGGATCTCTATGAGTTTGAGGCCAGCCTGGTCTACAAGACCTAGCTCCAGGACAAGCTCCAAAGCTACAAAGAAACTCTGTCTCAAAAAACCAAAACAAACAAACAAACAAACAAACACCCTAATGTTCGAAAAAGTCAAGATTTTTCATTGTCTTTATGAACACACACACACATTCTTATTATACAGTGTAATTTAGCTAATACAAAAACCAATTAGTTTCTAATTTAAATTAATTCCATTTATTCTAACTAGGAATACACAAAGATTTGAGTTTATTCTTTTTATGCGAATTATACAGAGGACATCAATCTCTAATTACAACAATATGCATGATGGTTTATACCTTAAATACTGGTGTTTCTTGACTTAATTAATACCTAAAACGCCCTATAGTATAATTTTTAAATTGAACAATACTTATTATGTTGGCACCCACAATTTATCTTTTACAAATTTAAGTGTGTATGTAGAGACTGACAACAGTAGGGTGACTCCTTATCTTGGGCTAGTTCTAGCCCCTGGGACAGCCATTCCTTGCCCATCTCTGTAGAGACTGACAACAGTAGGGTGACTCCTTATCTTGGGCTAGTTCTAGCCCCTGGGACAGCCATTCCTTGCCCATCTCTGTTGGAACTAACATCCCACAACTTACAGACAAAAGTCTTTTGGACTTTACTAACTTAGCAAACCACTAGCTTCAGACAGCATCTTGGGCCTACAGAAAACTTTCCCTCATCTCATTGTACTTGCCTCTCTGATGTACCCACCAATGTTTTTTAAACTTGGCTTGATTTATGACTTTGTCCTGTAAAACCATAAAACTTCATGAAACCACTTCCACAATAGAACATGGAATTTGGAGTAACCTAAATCTATATTCTCGGGCCATGGTCACTCAAAATGGCTCCACAATAAACTGTGTCTTATTCTCTTAAAAAAAAATAGCCACAGAGAATTTCACATTGATGTACATGTAATCTGAGGGACAGTGGATGAAGGTGTTTATGGACAGGGGCTATAAATATACAATTCAGAACTTAGCTGAGGCTCATGCCGCCCACCATAATCAGGCTGTCTCTCAACTAGGCCTTGATTAGATCTGGAAAAACAGATGGTTCAAATCAGTGTTTCAGTAAGGGCTCAAGTTCCTATATTTGCTAGCTGAGCAGATGGTCCAGTGGCTGTGAGGAGGCCGTGAGATCTGCGTGGCCTGACCACAACCTCACAGCTAATGCAAGAGCTGGACAGACAACAAAACAAAGCTCTCTCAGTTATTCTGTAAGATGTGTCTATCTTTGTATTTGTAATTATCTGGGGGGGGGGCAGGGGACAGACTTCTGTTTTGTTTTGGGGACAAATTCATTAAAAACTCTGGAGGTAATGTAAATTCCACCTACCTGACCTGAAAAGAGATCCCACAGCGGCTTCCAGCTCTCCAAAGGCCCTCCCTGCCTGAGCTTTCACCCCTCAACCTCCTAGACACTGTATCTCTAGCAGTCGAGGGGGTTTACCTGTCCTCTATTCCCAAAGGAGAAGTTGACACCAAGGGCCCAACTGTGACACCCAATCCCCCCACACAAACATCTCCACCACCTGCCACCCCAGCTGACACTTCAGTTTCCTCCATATCTTTCTTCTATCTTAAATCCATGAGTGACAAAGCTAGTTAGTAAAGTAAATCTAAAATATATCAGCCATGGACACCCATGACTTTCGTGTGCTATTTTGCCTGTAGTATAATGAGAATGTGGTAGTTGAAATAGTACCCATTAGAAGCCTAGAGCACAAGGATGGCCGCAGTGAAGTCTCAATCCTGGGCCCTGAGGAAGGTCCCTCTACAGTTAACCAATGTGGGTAGGAAGGGTCCCAGCTGAGCAGCCTGTGAGCTGACACCACCACAGCAATTAGCAGCAACAGCATGGACACACCAGGGGAGGAGTGAAAGAATATTCATTCCAATTTCTCTTTTGCCCACAATACCAGTTTGTTTATAGGAAACTTCAAAACAAGGCAATAAGCACCCTGAATTCACTACAGAAGCACTAAGGATAAAGTGAAGTGTGTTTAGTAGACAGGCACAAGGTCCAATTCCCAGCACAGACATATGCAAAAATTCTGCTGAGAACAGTTTAAGTAGACTTTCTTCAGGGAACACCAGTGACCAGGTCCTTGTTGCATTATTTCTCAAGTTATAATCCTCAAGTAATTGTGGACAGTGCTCAGCTAGCACTTGCCTTCCTCACGCAGTGTGAGCATCAAGAGGGCAGGAACCGACCACCTTATTTACCACCAAATCCTCTGGACAATGCACATAGCCAGAAGCAGTTGTTGGACAAATGTCCCAAGAAACTAAAGAGAGGAAGATAAACAATTCTCTGCTTTCCCTCTTTCCATGGCTTCAGTCCTTCCAGACCATGTTCAGCTCAACACTACAGTGACACCAACAGGATTATAAATCAGCCCTTCTCTTTACATACGACAGAGGTCCAAGAGAGTGTGACAGGCAGGCTAGACACATACTTGAAGCAACAGACAGGGAAATAGAAGCACATGTGGGTGCACCTGCTAGGCCAAGAGGTCTTGTCTGGAACTCACAGTCAGAGCCCTGCCAGGATTCTGGGTGGCCCAGGAGGATGAAGAAGGGAAGCCTTCCAACATCACCACCTGGGTTTCTCCCAGTAGAAATCAGAGGATCCTTCCTTTCCTGCCATCAGTTCCTACTGCATCTCCATGCACAAATGCCCAGAAGCTCTTGGGTTTAATGTTGCCAGTTCTAGGGGCCTGCCAGGACCAAGGCCAGCATTTCCTAGTCAAAGTGCTAAACTCCTGGGAAAGTCAGATTGATTCAGGAAAAATAACCTTAATTACCCAATACTGGATTCTCTTGATTTCCTTCCTCCAGGTGAATGAACAGCTTAGAAAAACAATGAGGACACTAGCAAGGACAGCAGCTGGGACTTGTAATGATGCATCTGCTGATCATAATTTGAGTGCTTGTCACTCCCCTAGGTCACTCAGCGTTATCTTGCAAACACAACAATTATTATATTTGAAAAGTATTCTAGAGGCCAAAGTCAAGAAGCTACCTTCTGCATTTGGAATATCACTTACTTTGTACCAGTATAAACACACAACATGGTCATAGCTGCCTTGTAGCATATATTCAATTGGTTCTCTTTCTTTTCCATTTATTTTATAGCCAATACCAGTTAACTATTAATTGAGGATAATATTAAATAATATCTCCCTCTCCTAATAGGAAAGCTTGCAGAACAATTCATTAGAAGTTTAAATCCACTTCAGGTTCTCTATGACCACGTATGGCTTCTTTCCTTATGCAATATGATTCTCGCTCTCAAGCTGAGTAAAACTGAAATACTTGCTAAGCAGTTAGTTACTATGTGCCCTAAATTCATAAGATTCCTAGAAAATAAAAGCCAAATTCTGGGTTTTTTCAACTTATTTTAAAATTATCATATAATGTAATGGGTTTCACTCTGACAATAAAGGCTAATTTCTGACAACTGTGATAAATATATACATGGCTTTTTTCTGTTCTTTTACCTGTGTGCAATACTGAAAGTACCCAAGAATGAAAAATTTCAGAAATCACTTTGCTCTATGAACCTTCTTCATCTGAAAATCCCTGGCACCCATCATTGGCCTACCTATAACAGACATGTTGTAAATGTTTGACTAACATCATTTACATATTTATGAATCAATATTGTATACGCACAGGGCTTCATCTGGGTTCATTTAAACACAACATATTGCTCAGCAACTCATAAGCTATAGTGTTACAAGATCATATTAGCAGCTTTAATACACATTGAAATCATCTGGAGATTTTACTAAAATGCAGATTCAAAGTCAGCTGTTTTGGGTAGAGCCCGACAGCATAATTCCAACAAATTGCTCAGGCAATGCTGAAAATCATCTAAGGATCGAAGTAGGTCTGTTTTAATTCCTTTCTGAACAAATAACTGAACAGTTTTACTTCTCAAAGCTAATTAGAGAAGCAGAGCTCCTGCTCTTGGGGAAACCACATCTGTTATTAGACGCCATCATTCCACAGGTGTTTAGTCAATCGCTATGTCACACTGCCCAGGTGCTTCTGCTGCCTGTTCTGCACAACACGGGAGCTATAAATCCCTGTTCAGTTATAGCCACTCCTTGCCTCTTCTTGGTAGCGATGTGTCAAGTATGATGAACAGGCAAGAACAGAGGAAAAAACTGATTATTTAAATTAAAGTCATGGGGAAAGAAAAAAAATCAGAATTTTCCCCATGCTCCTAAAACATGATTCCTACCACAGCTTAATAGCTCATGTTAGCAGGGTGAGGGCGCTAAAATGGCAGGCCTACACCCTATAATTTTGTCTGCTAGAACCAAAACAGGTAAAGCACAGAATCCCCAAGAGTTTCTTCTTCATAGAAAGTAGGTTGAAAAATCGGGTCAGCTTTGTGGCTACCACCTACTTAATAGAAAATTCTGGAGTCATCAACAGCCTCAAAGATAATTTGAAAAACAACCAAAAAACCACTATATCCTTCATAATGCATGTGTTGGCCTTTCAATCCAACTAGCCCATCTTTATTTGTGACACTCCCTGACTGACCGGCAGAACCACTCTCCACAAG
>JAQHUG010000124.1:407540-427839 GCA_028555095.1 Dicrostonyx torquatus
GATTTAAGGCCCACTCAAGAGGTGGAACCCATATCTAACACTGCTAATGTGGCTAAATACCTGAGACTGGATAAGTCATGGGCCCAAGGGAAATCCTACTACTACTATTCTGATAAAGGAACATAACATAAAATACCTCCAAATCACATATTGGTAGACCCAGAGAAGCTTTTTCTTGCAGTAAATGGTAATTAACAAAGAGATCTACAACTGTACAGTACGCTTAGTGTGAAAGACTTTGGATCACTCAGTCCTAAACGGGATGTATTCATCAAACCCCTACCCTCAAATCTCAGGGATCTATGCAGAAGAGGTGGAAAGAGTATAAGAGACAGGGGTAATGGGTGACCCCAAAGAAACAGTGCCTTGCAGACACAAGAGGATTGGTTCACATAGGAACTCAAACAGAATGTGCCAGCACACGCAAGCCCTGCACAGTCAAGCCAGCCAAATTCCAGAAGGCAAGCAGACACAAAGCCCTATTGCTAACTAGGAAGCTATTTACAATTGATATCTGTAAGGAAAAGGAAAATCAGGTTTCTCCCTCCCATCCCCACAATGGATTTGTCAATGTCTATATCAACCATACTCTAGGGCAGTCCCATTTCCAGGAGTAGTTGGCCAACACAATGAACTCCATGAGTTTAGTTTTAAGTGGGTAGGTTTGGGGGAGGGGCTCTTTGCTTTGCTTTGCCATATGGGATCTTAGTGATTTTTGTTTGTTTTGATTATGATTATGATTTCCTTATAGTGTCATGTACTTCTGAAGCCAGGATACTTCTGAAGGGATGAGACATACACTACAAACAGTCAAAGAGTATATGAGCCCTAACAAGTCAGGGAGATTTTTCTACAATGCCAACTTTAATTGAGATTTAAATGGATGTGTTGCACAGGTCTTTAATCCCAGTACTCCAGTCCCCAAAAGCAGGGATATAGGGGGAGACAAAAGCAGATAGACCTCTGTGAATTCGAGGCCAACCTGGTCTACATAGCAAGTTCCAGATCAGGCAAGGTGTACAGTAAGACCCCACCTTAACAAAAAGGAAAAGAAAAAAGGTTTACCATATAAAATCAAACAATTATCTTACACAAAAACAAACACTAGAATAAATAACCTTGTTAGCTTTTCTTTCCTTCTTTTTCTTTCTTTTTTTATTTTTTTGAGACAGGGTTTCTTTGCAGCTCTGGTTGTCCTGGATACAGAGAGCCACCTGCCTCTGCCTCCCAAGTGCTGGGACTAAAGGCATATGCTACCACTGCCTGGCAAATCTCATTAATTTGAAAGAATAAAATTTCTAGACTAAAAGTAATGTTCTAAATTGACAGGTCAGTTTTTCAGCTGTAGAGAAACTTGTATTAGAGCAACAATCTAGGAAATTCTTTTCTTCCCCACCTCTTCTCTCCTGTCCTCTCCTTCCCTTTTCAGCTCTATGATCTCCCAGAATGGAAAACTGGTTGTTGCCATTGACTGAGTCCACTATTGCCTTGATGGCTTATGCCAATGATGACATGGCTAGTAATGTCCTGTACCAATTAGTATAAGGACATATTTCTCCAGTAAGATCTTGGCAAAAAGAGATTCACTTCCAATTAGAATGTTTCAAATTCTTGAGAACTGAATACTCAATGCTAAATGTCTTGAATTTTGAATAAATGGTTTAACAACAAGAACAAATTTACTCTAGAGGAAAAATACAAAAAGGTAAACAGGGAAGGAAGGGCCACTGGGGTAGAGATCTGGGTTCTCAGGAAACCAAGATACTTACAAGGCATTGCATGGTATATGCTTGGCCAGTACTGTCCACTGTCCCTCTTTAACCAAACTCGAACTGTCCTACAACAGAGGAAAATGGATACATGAAATCACAGCCTTTGAAGACATGCAAAGACAGTAATACACAGAAATCAAACCTTTCAATATTATATATGTACAGATTCATGAAAGGTATAATAGAGATGAATACTACATAATTCTATCAAAAAAACTTATATTCCTTACAGTTTAAAAAATATTTTTATGCATCCTTTGAGGATTCCATACATTGTATTTGTATTCCTTAAATTTAAGGGTGCTGTGCACTCAATTACATAACCCTTGAAAGGCCGCCCTCACATATGAACGCATACATCTATCATAATTTTCTGAATTGTTTTCACTTTACTGTTTTGTCTTTCCAAGTGTCTGGCCTTGCACTAGTGATCTGGAAGCATCCACTGTTTTAGAAAACCACAGGTCATTACTACCACAGGGAAACTTCTCAAAAGAAAGTGCAGAGATCACATAAAATAATATTTAACATATAACAGGAAAAGGATAAAACAATTAAGTTCATGTCTTGTAAGCCAGGTTTTTATCTCAAGAAACCATTTTTCCAGGTACACATGCATGTACATACACACACGCACAAATAAAATAAAGTAAATAAATAAAACCCCTTTTAGATTAAGGAATCAATACAGGAGTGATATCCTAGAAAATGTTGTGGTAAAACACTGAAAAATCAGTCCCTCTACCAAATCAACTACCGAGTTGATAAAAACTGCTAAAATCAATTATTTCCAATTCTGAGGTCTTCTAAATAACATTTTCATCACCTGGAGAAGTACTGAACTAGGAACAAAAGGGGGCACTGAATTCCAGCATTCAGTAGCTTCCACCATCGAGGCTCCATCTGGCAGGTAGCCATGGAGGCTGCTGGAGCAAGGGTGGAGACAAGTCCTTGACAATGTGGTGACATGTGTTCTGATTTACCTGACTGTCCAGTGAGTGACCACAACACAGGCTGACCATTGACTCAACCCCTTAGGGCTGAAGGGCATCCTTACAGAAATGAATGACAGAAACATTCCTTTTCCTTATTGGACCCAGACTGCTGGCTGACCTCAGAGACAGTGGAAAAGAGTTTTCAAAGACTATACACAGGGAAAACAGTCCTGAAATCATAAAATAAGTAAGACAGCTACGTTCCAGAGACTCTGACTCCCAGAGTTACTGCATTCTTACCCGCTCTCAACAGGAAACTGTGAAGTATACAATGAAACAGAAAGCATGGATCATGGGGGGAGGGGGAGCAAAATTGATAGAAATTAACCAGGAAGAAGTCCAGGCACTGGACTTACTGGCAGACTGCCTAAGAACTCACAGACGACAAAACAAAACCAGTATGAAATGTATAATTGGACCAGAAGTATTACTTCTGATGGATATTCTATAAGGAAATATTGCAGAGCATGGTAACTGAAACCAAACTACTAGAGAAACAAGAAAGACCAGAGAAGACCTGCAGGAGATCTGAGCAGACCAAAGAGAAGAGGCAAGCCTAAAACCAGGACAACTGAACCCAGATGAGAAGCTGACACTGAAAAGAATAACTGACAGAAACAAAGCCGCAGCTTAGGGGAGCTGGGCAGCATCGTTTAAGTTAGCAGCACAAAAACATGGGAGTCCTGCAAGAAGAGAAAGGTAAAGAAAAGCATTTCAGGAAAAACATAGAAATTTGCCAAATTTGGTGAAAGACATACACATTCAAGAACCTTAAAGAACTCCAAGAAGATAGACTAAACCAGATTTAACACACAGATTAAAATCAAATCATCAAATGCCAAGGAGAAAAATCTTAAAGGCAGCAAGAGAAAAAAACAACTCATTTCATTCAATAGGGCATCAATAACCAATTTCTCATAGAAGCAGAGGACAGAAAGAGGCGAGGTGCTTAATGAAACAACTATCAACCAAAAACTATCTGCTGACCTGCCCTGCAAAAACGAAAGCCTAAGTGGGCTCCACCAGACCAAGGCATCTCTGAGCCCGAACTGAAGCGTCCATTTGCAGTGGGTGGTGATTAACACAGAGACCCAAAGCTGACCAAAGTGTAGAGTACGCAACTACTTAGCCCCAGTGGGATCTTATATACTTCACACACACAAACATTCCAAAGCTAAGGGATCATTGCAGAAAAGGCAGCAGAGTGTGAGAGCCAGGAGACGTGGATGACTGAGGAGCATCTTCAGGACACAGCAGAACAGCTGCACAGTGAACTTCCAGTGATTGTGATAGTGAGCACAAAAACTGTGCCAGACCGAGACAGACCAAACCCTAGCCTGCAAGGGGAGCTTGGCATAAAGTCCACCCCAGAAGTGAAGCAAATGGTGACGAAACTGTTAAGTACTGGGAGGGAGGAGACAGTTCTCTAAGACTACATCTCCTGATGAGCTGACTGTGCTCCAGCGGAAAACCTCATAGCCAGGATATTTGGGCGGCACAAACTGATCTTCAATGGATTTGTTTTGCTTTGTTTAAAAAGACGGAGAGGGGGGCACCAAGGTCAGTGGGTAGACAAAGTGGAGTGGATCTGGAAAGAGATAGGGGAGCAGGGCAAGTATGATCAAACCATATCTTACAAAACAAAAAACCCTCAAAGAACTAATAAAATAAACTTAAAACCCAAACCCATCCCATAAATGAAAAAAAAATTACCAAAGCCAGGCAAACATATTTAAAAATCTCAAGTTCATATTTCTTATGAATATAGATGCCAAGTTTCTCAACAAAACACTGGCAAATCTAACTAAACAGCACAACAGAAGGACACCATGACCAGGTGGGACTTATTCCAAGATGCAAGGGCCATTTAGAGTAAAAAATCAACCCATATAACACGGTTTATCAGTAAAGTAGAGCATCTCTGATCATCTAACTCAGTGGTTCTCAACCTGCCTAATGCTGTGGTGACACTCCCAACCATAAATTTTTTTCATTGCTACTTCATAACTGTAATTTTGCTACCATTGTGAACTGTGATATAAATATCTGTTTTCCGATGGTCTTAGTTGACCCCCAGGGGGTCACTACCCACACGTTGAAAGTAGCTGATCTAACTGGAATGCATTTGACAAAATTCAATTTTTCATGACAAAAGAGTACACCTCAAGTGGAAGGAGTCTTCCTTAACTTAATGTAAGGCATCTATTAGCTACTTTCCTGTCTCTACAAACCAAATACTTAAAGAAGCAGCTAAAGGGTGGTTTTATCTTGGCTTACAGTCTGAAGACACAGCCCATCATAACAGGAAGGCACGGTGACTGGTCACATGAGTGCAAAGCACAGAACAGAGAGACAAATGCTGGTCAAAAGCTGGTTTTCTCCTCCTTCCTGTTTTATCCAACTCAGAACCCCATCTATAAGTTGTAAGCACTCACATTCAAGGCAAGTCTTCCTCTCTAAAATTCTCTTTGTAAATGCTGGTACAGACAAGCCCAATGTCTCCTAGGTGATTCAAAATCCAGTAAAGCCGACAATAAAGATGAGCCACACTAGATAGTATTCATGGAAAATTCATTCTCAGAGCATCCTCACTGGTTACAGAAAGCTACCCCTAAAAATCAGGAAGAAGGAAGGTATGCCCCCACTTTTTTGAGCTCTTCCAGCACAACTTGGATAACTAGTCAAATAAATAAAAGATGTGATGGCTAGTCTTCATTGTCAAGTTGACTGGCACTACCACAAGGGCTCAGGTCCTACACTGAATAAAATCAGAAAATAATAATCATCTCTGTTTCCTAGCTGCAGGCACAATGTGACCCGCTACCTCATGGTCCTTGCTTCCATGGGGTGGTGGTGGAGGAAGGAAGGGAAGCAAAGGAGAAAGGAAAATAACTATAATTCAGAGACAGGGTTAAGCCAGTGTGCTGGGAAAGGAAACTGGGCCCCTGCCGAAGGCCCTGCCCTCTTTTATGGTGGGGGGTGGGGGTAGGGGGAAGCTGCACATATTCACAGCTGGCAGGAGGCAGAACTACATTAAAGAGAGGTAAGGACTAAAGACTATGAGAGCATATGGAGGTCAGTCCTGAGGACAGCTGATGGACAAACAGGGAGACTGCCCTAGTGAGCAGCAATGGTGAGAAAAGGACCATCCAGAAGGGCATGGAGGGCTATAGAGGCCACTTAGGATTAGGAGCTAGAGACAGAACCCCATTTGTTTGTTTGCGGGAAGCAGGAAAAGTCATGATTGCCCTAAAGTAATTGGTTTGCTTTTTCCTCAAAGGTAATTTATTCTGAGCCAATTATGACAGGCCATGTTCTGGGAACAGGAATCTGGGTTATATCAAATAATATGTTCTACACTGACAGTAAATACATGCGCTTTTATTAGTAACAGAGCAAAACAAAGCCAGACCTAATCAATTCACTGGTTGGGACCAAGAGTGATGGCATTCTTAGTTTACTGATGGAAGCCAGAGCCCTGCCTACCATGTGCAACAACAGGTCTCCAGATCCACGGTGTGGGGTTAATGACCTGAGACAGCTGAGAAGCTCCCAACTCAACATAAGGATGACAACACCTGCCTGACCAGAAAACAACATACAGAACATCTGCTGAGCTCATTCAGTCCTGAAACTGTAAGGAACACATCCACTGATAAAACCTCCCTCCCAAAGGTCCCCTGACTTCCCAATAAAGCCCCAAGTCCCCTAGGCCTGGGTGCAATGACTCCACTGCCAGGGAAAGATCGGGGTCCTTCCATCGTCCTGCTTCTGTTGAGGTTGATTTATTGTTTTATTTCCACATTGCCTTGATCAATCCTGACCTAGCACTGAGCGAAGGAGTGACGGTACCAAGGGGTAGGGAGAGAGTGTGCCAAGGGTCTAAAACCACAAGGACAGATGTTTAGCGGTTGAGAAGTATACTGTCAGTCTCGGGTGCCGACTGACTGGGTATCTGAGAACAGTGGTACCTTTCACTATTAGCAAGTGGTTTCTGTTTGTTTGTGGGAGGCAGGGTTTACTTTGGAACTCACTTAAGTGTGGGGATAGTTAACTCAGGGCTGTCATTGCAGGACCTGCCTACCTGGGATTCAGTGTAAGGTGTGAGCTAGGAGTCACAGCACACAGGAGCTGAGAGCAGCAAATAAGAAGAGAACGCTGAGCACAGCCCCTGAATAGCACCAACAGCCAAGGGGTGTGGGAGAAAAACAAGTGCAGAGATCTCCCAGCTTAGGTCACTGAAGAGCAAAGGATCAGCCCTTTAGAGACAGAATAAGCCCTGATTTCAGATCTAGAAAGTAAGATCATTTTCATCTAGATAACTAAAAACTACACTAAACTCTTAGTGAACACACAAATACTATCTTCAGAGCTCATTTTTCTGAGGAGAAAAGGGAGGGTTGGAGTGTCAACAAACATTGTACCACAGGTTGCTAAGCTACTTTTAAAAAAAAAAGTAAGACAATCTATCCATGTTGAAATCTAGGCTTTAGAAATGTGCCTGAGAATGAGGCAACCTTCATTAGTTACCATGGCAACGAGCTTCAATTCCCTGAGGACAACTGTTTTTGCATCACTGAAGTAACTTGGGGTGAGGGGTAGAGAGCAGATTCCACTGTGTGTGGTAAATCTGGGTTTTATTGGGAACGCCTCTCCAACACCAAGGCAACACACAGGCAAGAAAACTGCCCCTGGCAAGATGTTAGTAGGAAGAGTTTGAGCAATGGGATGTTCAAGGTCTTCTGGTAGTTTTTTTACAGTAATTGGTTTAATGGATAAAAAATGTTCCAAAAGCAAAGACAACTGCTGAGATTCTGAGAAAGTGGATGTGAAAGATTAACTTAAAGGAAAAAGCTCTCTCTTTGATAATAGATTTCTGATGACTGTGTTGTTCCTAATACTGCATTCAGCTCACACAGTAAATAACCTAAATCTAATCTTCATTGATGTCCTACATATTTTTGGTGCCCAGAAGCTGCTGGTACATAACGACAATTAAAGCTGGGTGCCATCCAGTCCCTGGTCATTTCTGCCACAGAGTTCAATTCCTCAAATCAAGGACCCCACTATTAAAGACCTACACTGCTTTGCTGACTCATAGACACTGGCTATGTTCTTTGATGCAGCGCCTCTAAGCAGCGCCATCTGTCGGTAGCTGGAGAAGAGGGGCAGAGTGCCACAGCCCAGCACCTTGAGTGGAAGGAGTTACTGCTCAACAAACATTATCAACCTTTGGTCATTTGAAGTCACACAGCAGCCAGTAAGGTGTGCACATGACAGCCATCTTCCCTGGACATTTTACCACTGGAGGCATGTCTCTTTTACTCCACAGTCTGGGAGAACCTTCACAGTTTACACTGGCTACAGAAATCACAAGAGACACGACTGTCAGGTTTGAAAGTACTTTTAAGTGGATAAAACGGATAAAGGGACCCATGTGACAGGTACACATAAGGAAGATGATGACCACAACCGTACTATCATCTGTCACCACCCATTATGAAATCTCAGGGATTAGGGTTCCTAGAGGAAATCTCAAACCACGCTGGGAATGCCAATGAACTCTGGCTCCAGTTCTGGTAACAGATCACTGTTAACACCAAGCACTTCTGAGTTTCCCTGCCACCTTGTTTGTGAACTGTAAGAGTGCTGTGGATAAAATAGGGACAGACTAGGACCTTTTTTTCTCCCCAGTTTTAGGCAAAACTGTAAGTAAATTTATTTTTCTGTTTCTCTCGATTGTGTGTAGTTTTAATGTGAGCAAGTACTAGTACCCAGAGGCAGGTTTCCTGGCCGGGGTCTCTGGGTAGCAGTCTGGGCCCTGGAGGAAGTCCCATGGGCTTTACTGAGTAGCTGTGGGAGTAAGCAGAACCCGTGTCTGCAAACTGTCCTTGCTCTGTGGTGTGGTTTTTATATGTTCTGCTCCCTCAAGCTGTGGTCTGTGTTTTAGTGGCAAGCATGTTGCTGTTTTTGTCCTTCACCACTGTGGGCATCTGGCTTCCTGACACTCTCCTGCTTGCGGTGTTGGAAGAGCCCTTATGAGGCCTTGGGACTCCTCAGACACGACAAAGCTCCAGGATCACCCTGCGCTGTGTCTTCGTGAGGACACATGACATCAGCTGTCAGCACCAGTCAGCAAGGCTGTTCACCCAGGAGACAGAAGTCCTCCTGACAACTGTGCAAATTGTTCTTGAGTATTTTTATATTTTAAATTTTGTTTAGTATTTTTATATTAAACTCTTAGATTGTAATACTGATATTTTTATCACCTATGCTATATAACAGAGGGGTTGCTTTCCAACGCTAAAGTGGATATATAAAGGAAAAAGAATAAAACATAAAAGAGAAAAATAAACTATTCTTGATAATAGAGGGCAGCAGAAGTGATGCACTAGTGGGTCCAAGGCTGGCAGAGCCCTGGTTGTCAGTAATGTCATCTGTTCTCATAGGATCCCTCGTAGCAAAGGAACCATGAGTAGAAACCTTGAACCTAAGTGATTCGCTCATGCTTGTCAGCAGTGCTCAGAAGAAAGAACCTGGATGTCACTGGAGGAATGGCCTGTATTTAAATGTTGTTCCTGGCTCCATCCACTGTGGGTAAATTCCTGTCACCTGTGACAGTGGCAGGCATGGGATGAAGGCTCCAGAGGAATGTCATATGAACATTGAGAAGCAAGAGAAGCCCCTCAGAATGTCCTGACTGTCAGGATCCCAGATCAGCAAGTGGAAGCAATTGCTCTCTCCTATCATCTTAAATCACAGCAGAGCTACAGGGAGAAGGAAAGGACAGTCTTTGTGATGATGAAAGTGTTCTGGAAGTGAACAGTGTTAATGGGTTTACAATACTGGTTATATACAGAAAGTCACCTAAAACATACACTTAAAATTGTAGATGACTATGCGTGGCAAAAAATAAATAAGCAATTGGCACACAGCTGTAATCCCTGCACTCAGGAGGTAGAGTCAGGAGGATCACTGTGAGAGCCAGCTTGGTCTATGTAACAAACTGTAGGCCAGCTAGAGTTACACAGAAAGACCCTGTCTTTTAAAAAAAATCTAAATAAATAAATACAACTCAGAATTTCTAAAATTGGCATTTTCATAGGGTCGTCAATAACACAGCAATTAAAACACAGCAGCAAGCGGGATGCCCAAAGCCATCTTAGCTGACAGTGTGATAATGGGATCCATCTGGCCACTCCAGAGCAGGGCAGCATTTCAGTCCAACTGAAACTTGGGCTCAAAGAATCAGGCATGATACCCTAAAAGGGAAGAATAAAAAGAATTCCTGAACCGTGTTTGCATCATGAGAGAAGTCTCCAGACACTGATTTTGACAGCAGTTACAACTGAGGTACAGGAAGGAAGATGGAATCAAAAGACGAAGGAGCCAACATGGTTGCCACTGTTCTAGTCTGGAAGTTAGCTGACTACAACACAATTACCCATATTTTAAAAACAAGAAAACATGGCTGGGTGGTGTGGCACATGCCTTTAATCCCAGCACTCGGGAGGCAAAGGCAGGTGGATCTCTGTGAGTTCGAGGCCAGCCTGGTCTACAAGAGCTAGTTCCAGGACAGGCTCCAAAGCCACAGAGAAACCCTGTCTTGAAAAAAACAAAACATAAATAAATAAATAAATAAGTCTCACAAAATCCAATCACTCTTCCAAGAGAGAAAAATTAGTAGTGTGGCAGAGGAAGACCTGGACTAAACCATCAAAAATGGAGGAACGCGTGTTTACAAAACAAGCAAAACAAAAAACACTGCCAACTTGCCCATAAGTAACCTGCAGATCCCCAAACCCAAGGTAATAGAAAGGTTTTCAACAATGTTTACCTACCAGTTTTAGTTCAAGACTGCCCCCCAAACTCTGAAGGCCACTGGGCTTAGTACAGAAGGAAAGACAAAAGGTTCTGGTCAAGATGTATAGGTGGAGATCTCAAGGGTGGCACTCTGAAGAATGACAGAGAATGACAATAAATCCCACCCTGCAAAAAGGTGACAGCAAAGGAAATGTGTCTGGACAAAAAGAAGATATCTAAACAATGAGGCTATGAGGACAAAATCTAATTGGATCATCAAAAAAGTCTCCAGTGGTCCAATCTTACACTGTCCTCAGACAACAGAGGAACAAAAATACATCAGGCTGCTAGAAACGCCCACCTTCAAGGAAGCCCCCAAGAATGTCCCCAGACCAAAGAAACCTAATCAAAAATGAGTTATAATTAACAGCAGATAGGTGACATTAAATAGAAAGTAATCATATTTATTTCAAGAATAAAGCAAACCTTTAAAATATGAATAGGGTAAGTAAACAATTTTAAAAGTGAAGGAAACTAAAGCAGGGAACAGGCACCGGACATGGTAATATATTCACCTGTAATCCCAGCATTTGAGAAGGATGGACAAAATCAATGTCATTCATTTTTTGGAAGGTGGTTTTTGAAACTGGGCTACACATGGAGACCCTGTCTCAAAAAACACCTTCCCCCCCCAAAAAATGCAACACAAAGTTATATAAGAATCTCTGAAGGCAAATGAAATTTTACACATAATTCTTAAAGTTTTTGCTAAAACTTTATTAGAAAGAGTTTGCAAATAAAAAGCCCACATTGAAATTAACCCAAGTCTACACATGTAGCTGGTTAGAATAGCTCCATTGATAAGATGGACCTGAGTGGACCAGAACTTGGGGTTGAGAAGTATTCTTGACTTACAAAACTGAACGAAGCAAGCAGAAAACAAAGACCACCATCCAGTCTGCTTGTCCTCCTCTAGTCTCTTCATCCTTTTACAAATCACCTGAAATGAGCAAAGCAAAGGCACCCCCAGGTGCTGTATGGAGGCACTGGAACCCTAGGAGAGTTTAATGCTTTGATGGAAGTTATGCAGCAGATAGAGGGGACAGGATCACATCCAGTCCTAATCACACTGTCCTGGATACAGCGTGAGCCTTGATTAGACACTGCCCCAGACTGTGACATGATATTAAGACATTACTGTTACCTTAGTCCTTCTGTATGACAGCGGTACACAGAAGAAGCTATCCTTTATTGGTACATGTTGTGGGTTATCAGATGAAATGTGTGTGCATACATCAGAGAATTAACCTAGGAAGGGCCCCAAGCACACCCTGCAGCACTGAGCTACATCCCAGCCCTAGAGTCTGTTTAAAGAGAACCCCAGCAGGGCGGTGGTGGCTCATGCCTTTAATCCCAGCACTCGGGAGGCAGAGGCAGGCGGATCTTTGTGAGTTCGAGACCAGCCTGGTCTACAAGAGCTAGTTCCAGCGCAGGCTCCAAAGCCACAGAGAAACCCTGTCTCGAAAAACAAAAAAAAAAAAAATAAATAAATAAATAAATAAATAAATAAATAAATAAATAAATAAATAGAACCCCAGGCACTCCTTCCCAGCAAGGGGTGGGGATAGCAGATGCCTGAACAAGAACTACGGAGGCTGATAATTGAAGCCAGTTAATGATTTCTCGCTATATGTATTTCTTGTATATGCTTTGAATTGCTCACACTAAATTGCTTTTAGATTATTTGAACTCTTGATTTCTATCGACAACTATATATGCATATTCTACCAACAACAGCCTCCTCTGGGAGTACAGAGATCATAAACAGGAAAACCGTAGTGGATATTAATCTGAGTAATACTAAGCACTTGTCATCCATTAGCGATTTGAATTGGTTTAATACCCTCTATTGATATTAATAAATAGTTCACAGAAAAAAAAATACCTTTTACTCTTAGATAACAGGTTCTGAAGACTCTCGCGTGTGTTATATTTTTAAAATTGGCCACTTAGTGCTAATTATCTAACAGATGTACCCAAATGTTAAGAAATTTGTACATAGTACCAAATACTCCCACCAGAAAAAAAAATTTAGGTTGTCACATCAAAATCTCTGAATACATTTCTGAGACAGAAGCAAACAGTGGAGGGAGAGCAGAGCACAGTGATACACAGGCTTCTTGTGAGCTGACCGAAGTGAAATGATGAAATGATTTCCACAGTACTGTCCATAATGCCTAGTGCAAGGGGGGGGGGGGAACGACACAACACAACACGACGGACATGACATGGACGACACTTCTCCCAACAGAAAACCGCTATGTGGCATAAAATAATTCCATAATAATCTAATCATTTTAAACATGTGCCTGCACTCTTTTAGGACAGAGAGACAAAGACTGAGCTTCAAGTGGAATCACGGAAGCCCTTACAGCTCTGCCTTGTTCAGGAAGTAACCAAGGGGGTAGAGAGATGGCTGAGCAGTGCAGAGCACGGGAAGGGAGCTCAGATCCCAACACCCATGTCACATGGATCACAAACACCTGTAACTCCAACTCCAAGCAAGGGTTTGCCTTCTGGTCTCTGGAGCACCTAAACACATTTATTAAGTAAATAATTCTTTTTCTTTTTTTCTTTTATCTTTTGATTTTTCAAGACAGGGTTTCTCTGTGTAACAGTCTTGGCTGGCCTGGAACTTGTTTTGTAGACCTGGCTGGCCTCAAACTCACAGAGATCCACCTGCCTCTGCCTCCTGAGTGCTGGGATTAAAAGCATGCGCCACCACTGCTTGGCCACTTAAATTTTTCTTTTTTTGTTTTTTGTTTTTAGAAACAGGGTTTCTCTGTGGCTTTGGAGCCTGTCCTGGAACTAGCTCTTGTAGACCAGGCTGGTCTCGAACTCACAGAGATCCGCCGGCCTCTGCCTCCCGAGTGCTGGGATTAAAGGCGTGCACCACCACTGCCTCGTAAATATTTCTTAAAGCAACTAAAACTAACTATAATTCTGATAAATTTAATACAAATCTGATGCTCTGTACAAAGGAAGCATAAACCATAAAAATCAAAGGCAATGGAGACTACATTTTTACTCTGCCTAATCAAATGAACATACAAAGGTGGCCACTGCCCTCTACAGTGTTGTTTGATATGAAGTGATGAATTAGAATGAATGGGTCAAAAATAACAAAACTCTTGCCATCTTGGGAAACTATGTCGAGCATAGTAGTGCGCACCTTTAATCTCAGCACTTGGGAGACAGAAGCAGGAGGATCTCTATGAGTTCAACAACAGCCTAGTCAACAGAGTTCCAGACAGACAGGGCTACTCAGTGAGACCATTTCTCAAGAGGGAGTGAGGGGAGGGAGGAGAAGGGAGGAAGACAGACCAAAGCATCAAAGCATACAGATACCTCCCCATAATAACTTCTTTCTGTGTTGGGAGGAGGTTGTTTGTTTGTGGTTTTTTGGGGTTTTTTTTTAATTTATTGTTGTTGTTGTTGCTATTGTTTCGTTTTTGGAAACAGGGGTTTCTCTGTGTGATCCTGGTTGTCCTGGAACTCATTCTGTACACCAGGCTGGTGTCAAACTCAGAGAGATCCACCTGCTTCTGCCTTCTGAGTGCTGGGAGTAAAGTCATGTGCCACCACTGACCGGTCTTCCTGTGGGTTTTTAAGATAATGTCTATTCATGATGTTGATACATCTCAGAATCAAATCAGACTAGCTTTTCTTCACATTGAACCTTTCCTATAATTTCCAAAGAATTATCATTAATATTCCCGGACATGTCAAATGCACAGTACAAAGAAATGGAGATGAACCTAAAACAGTAAAATTTCTTTGTATGTTGGCTGGAGAAGTACTGTTAGCAAAAATAATTGATTACTTCTTGATCTCTTTGGTTTCAAGTTTTACTTACCAAAAAACAGAAAAGTACACTGATTAAATGCATCAAGAAGCTGGAGAAATGGTGATTTCGTTGATTTGTGAATCTATGCTTCTTGGGGTGGGGTTGGGGAGCAAAGGAGCAGGGACAACTTAATTCCTAAAACTTCCAAGAATTCACTAAAGTGCACAAAAAAACTAAATACCTAAAACTCTTGAGTGAAAGTTGGGAAGCCACACAATCCCATTGCACTAAAGGCCATTCTATAATGCAAGCTTCTGGGGAAATCCCTGTTCTATGTAATAGGCACCAGCATGGAGAGAAGCCCTGCGGAGATGAAAGCGTGAGCAGCTTAGCAGTCCCCAGTATGACTGCCAGCCAGCACTGTCCCAGGAGTGATGTATGTAAAACACTGAATGAGATCTGCATTTCCTGAGTCACACAGCATAGCTTTTCATGAATGGGTACTTAATGGGAAGATGGATTAACTCTCTGATAACATTTTAATGAGTTTCTCTTTGTCTCTGAGAGACCACACTGCACAGAGCTCAATCACTCTAGTTATTTCAATCTATTGCTAAGTTTTGACTTGCATTCACTCAAGCATATTAAATTAACCAAAAGTTAAAGTCAGGGGATAATTTCTCTTCCAACCAATAAATTACTGACCTCTGTCATTTCTACCTCCATCCTTAGCGTGAGTTCAGTCCTGTCTGCTAGCTACACTGCCTTATTACACTTTGATTGTTATCTGTGATACGCTCCTAGCTAGACTGCTAGCTCCTAGTTCACCCTTCTCTGAAATAACCTAATTACATTAGTCATTTGGCATTCTCAGGACCAAGTACATTTCTATGGTTTACCAGGTCTTCCAGCATCTCACCTATGTCTGCTGCTCCTGCCCTACACAGCCCCAGCTCCCAATATGTCTTGTTCTCGCTAAACTACTCTTAGTTCTCTTGCTCAGCAGTTGCCAGTTTTCAGTTACATCAGGAGGAATAATAAGAAAAACAGCCGATAAGGTAAGTAACACAGAAGGCCAACACCAAATAAAAGAATAATTCAAGTAAAAAAGACTTGCAATTTGTTAGTTCTTTTATTTTACTATTTTAAAAAACTATGAAAAATTTTAGAACTCACACAAATCAAATTTTATGAATAAAAATCTTTCTGAGATTCCATCTTACACCTGTAAGAATGGCCAAGATCAAAAACACTGATGACAACCTATGCTGGAGAGGGTGTGGGGAAAAGGGAACACTTCTGCATTGCTGGTGGGAATGCAATCTGGTACAACCCCTTTGGATGTCAGTGTGGAGATTTCTTAGAAAATTAAGAAACAACCTTCCTCAAGATCCAATAATACCACTTTTAGGTATATATCCAAAGGATGCTCAATCGTGCCACAAGGACATGTACTCAACTATGTTCATAGCAGCTTTGTTTGTCATAGCCAGAACCTGGAAAAAAACTAAATGTCCCTCGACCGAAGAATGGATAAAGAAATTGTGGTACATTTACACAATGGAGTACTACACAGCAGAAAAACATAACGACAGCTTGAATTTTGCAGGAAAATGGATGGAACGAGAAAACATTATTTTGAGTGAGGTAACCCAGACACAGAAAGACAATTGTCACATGTACTCACTCATAGGTGGCTTTTAAACATAAAACAAAGGAAGCCAGCCTACAAACCATAACCAGAGAACTTAGACAACAATGAGGACACTGAGAGAGACTTACATAGACCTAATATACATGGGAAAGTATAAAAAGACAAGATCTCCTGAGTAAATTTTGAGCATAGGGACATTGGGGGAGGGTTGAAGGGGGAGGGATGAGGCAGGGAGGGGAGCAGAAAAAAATGTAGAGCTCAATAAATATCAATAAAGAAAAAATTTTAAAAAGAGAATAAAAATCTTGACTGCATTGTCTTCTCTGTGTCACTGCACACTTGTAAACTTTCTGCATAGGCTAGTTTCACCAGTTGGCTGCCCTGACTCATTATTCCTCTGGGTCCCTATGCACACTGGCCTGCTGCCGAAACACTGTGTCCTCCCCAGCATCCACCATCTGCTTAGCTAGTGCATCTCAATATTCACCTTACAGTGGACCTTTCTGAGCATATTAATAAAAGACAAATTCTGGCCATGTGTGTGTGCGTGTGTATGTTGGCACAAGTGTGCAGTGTTGGCAATCCAACCCAAGGATGATTGTTAGTAGCAATTCTGTACTTGACAGGATCTAGAATCACCATGAAAACACATCTCTAGGTAGGTGTGTCTATGGGGGAGTCTAAAGAAAGATTTAACTAAGGAGGAAAGATCACTGAAAGTGGGCAGCACTATCCCAAGGATGAGGGGCCTTAATTGAACGAAAAGGAGAAAGTGAACAGAGTCCCAGCATTTCTGTATGGTCAAGCTGCCTCATGGTCCTGCTGTCGTGATTTCCCCACCATGCAAGACTATACCTCCAAACTGGGCCAAAAGAAACCCATTCCCATCCTTCCCTCCCTCCCTCCTTCCCTCCCTTTTCTTGCTTTGATCAGATATTTGTCAGTAACCAACACATATAAGCTAGGTGAATATTTCCCTACCAAACTGAAATTCTACCTTGTTCTTTTGACATGGGCTTGGTTAGCCTTGAACTCCTCACATAGTCAAGGAAAGCTCAAACACATGATGCTCTGCCTCAGCCTCCTGGAGTGCTGGGGTCACAGGCATGTACCACTGCATCCAGTTCATACCACAAATATTTTGGTCTGTGTTTCCATATGGATCTGTAACTTGTTTTGTGTCTATTTCGGTCTGTGGAGGAGTACACAATGGCCTGAAGTCATTTTCTCACAGGTAGATATCAACTGTTACAGAACCGTGTGTTTAAAAGAATATGCTTCCTCTACTGAGTTTCCCTTGTTCTTTTTCCAAAAATCAAATTGACCATGTGGATCTCTTTCTGAACTGTAGTCTGTCCTTCACCTGTCTAGGCAAGCCCACATCTCTCTAAATGGCTCCTGATCCAAGGATAAACAGATTCTGCAGATGAAAGAAGACCTAGACCAGGTCCACTGTACTTCCTCCTGTGCCTCTGTCTGTCTGACATGAATATACTCCACAAAGTCTTTGGACTCCTTCCAGATGTTGCTTTCCATGTTAAAGAAGATCTTCCTTGGCCTAAAGCACAAGTAATAACTGGTTTGGACCATACCAAAAGAGGTCAAGATCTATTCCCTCTCTGTCCCCTCTGGCAGAAACAGGTCTATTAATGGCAGGCAAAGTAACCAATAGCTAAGCAGGAAAAGGTCAGGTGGGACTTTCAGACAAAAATAGAGCATGGGGAAGGCAGAGGGCAGAGTTCCTAGCAAGAAGCAGAGAGAAGCGAAATGAACATAACATCCTGAAAAAAAGTACTGCCACATGGTGGTGTGTAGATAAGAAATATGGGTTAATGTAAGTTGAAGAGCTAGTTAGTAACAAGCCAAGCTAACGGCCGAGCATTTATGATTAATAATAAGTCTCTGTGTGGTTACTGGACAGACGGTAGTCCCAATGAAAATCTCTGTCTACACTTGCTAACCATAAAAGAGGGGCCTTTCAGTCTAAAACATGTTTATAAGTCAAAAGTACATGAACACACCACATATGGATGTGAAAAATAAGCAAAACTCAGCAAAAGACAAACTTCTATCCCTTCCATTTAAGAGCTAAAAGACTAATGAGAGTATATGAGGCACTTCCATTTAAAGGGGAACTTAGTTTGTCCCAGCCAGATACAGGAAGAGAAGTGGAGAGTGGTGGCTTGATCAAAACCATCACTTCTCCTTCTGTTTGTGATTAAATGTTTGAGATAATCAGCTTGGAAGAGGGAAGGCTCATTTGGGTAGTTTCCAGCCATGGTTGCTTGGCCCTACGGTTTTTGGCCACTAGTGGCTCCATACATTAAAGTGGAAGTATGTGGCAGAGACAACCTATTCATCTCTTGGAGTCAAGAAGCAAAGAGAGAAAATCAAAAGTCTAGGCCCCAGTGATCTCTTCAATGGCTAGTGTCCCTCCTTCTAGACCCATCTCTTTTCTTTTTCGTCAACTTCTACTGATTCTCTGTGAATTTCACATCATGCAATCCCAATTCCACTTACTGCCCTGTCTCCTCACTTCCACCCTCTGCTCATGCAATCTCATGCCCAAAACAAAACAAAATTTAAAAGGAAAAACCAAAAACCAAACAAACAAGCAAAAAACGGGGTAGGGGGGGAGAATCTTGTGTGAAAGCTGTAGTGTGGCCTGGTGAGTCACACAGTTCACCCTTTATTCCATTCAGGAATACTGCAACAGGCAGTAAGGTAGTGGGGCCAGTTCTCCTGTCCACAGGTCCCCAGATCCAGCCCACTCACACACACATACTCACACCAACATGGTCCTGGGTGGCTGACAGGACCTGGCATCCACAAAGCCCTCAGTGGCAACAGGAGCCATGGACATCACCCAGACCCATGTCACCCCAAGGCTATGGACCTAGACATGGCCCTAGGCAGCAACCCTGACCCGGACAACATCATAGCCACGGGGAGAGCACAGGCCACTCCAAACATTACAGCGCTGGCAGGGCACAGCCTTCAGACACCCACCTGGCCACAGGTTGTATCCCAGACCCCGGGCATCTTAAAGACTGCCTCTCAATAGCACTATGGACTGGCAACACACTCTCCTTGCCTACCACTTCCAAACCACAGTATTCTACTAGTAGAGAGAGTTAAATAAAACAATAGACAGACAAAACAGTGACAATGTACTTTTAGGACACATCATTTAATCCTCATTTAATTTCTAAAATGGTGATCCTATTTATATTCCCATTTCAGAAACAATGTCTAATAGGAAAAGCAAACTCTTGAAATCAGACTGCAAATCTCTTACCAAGAATGTTTAAGACTGGGAGTGAAGCTCCAGTTGCTAGGTTCTTGCCTAACATGAACGAAGCCTAGAGTTTGATTCTGAGCATCACATAAAACAAGGTAAGGCTGGTGCACACCAACACCTGGGAGGTAGAGGCATGAAATCAGAAAGTTCAAAGTCATCCTCAGCTTAAGAGTCAATCTGAAGCTAGTCTGGGCTACATAAAAAGGGACAAAGAAAATGCATAGGACAGTAGCGTTTCATATTTTAGAATGCCTTGCATAGATAATGAAATAGCCCAGGATCACAACTCAAGTGCACACACAAACCTCACTGTTTCACACACACAGCCCGAGGTGATGTTACCGACATTCTCAGTGCATCTGCCTTCTGACCATGACTCACCACATGAGATTAGGAATGGAATTTTACACTTGTAGCCTTACTTGGTCCTCAAATGTCCTAACTTAGAGTATTGCCAATTTCAGATTTTGGAGATCCTCAATGTGTGCCATGAAATTGTTTCTGAAGTTGTTTAATACTCAGAGAAGAGGAAATCAGACCAAGAGGACAAAAGGTGACAACAGATTTACTACTGAGCAGCCACCATGGAAAAGCTCCTGGGCCTCCTGGCACCTAGCCCCACCCATCCTAAGCCAAGTCTTCAGGTACAGGAGAAGGCACGACAAAGCCATGCTGTCCTGTGTCTGTTACACAGAGCTGTGTTCTTCACAGGTTGGGGAAAAAAAAGATGCACATTTCATAATTCATCTGCCAGCTCCTCATAAGTCACTCAAAACCTTCAGGTCGTATCTCTGGTCTCAGATCTTTAGAAGACAGTCCTCTGAGCTCCCAAGGTCCAGTCGAAGAGCAGAAGGGGGAGAAAATGAGCAAGGAAGTCAGGACCGCGAGGGGCTGGCCCATCAACTGAGATAGTGTGCCTGATCTACT
>JAQHUG010000124.1:429634-440756 GCA_028555095.1 Dicrostonyx torquatus
TAAGAAAGACACGGTTCACTCAGCAGCCAGAACTTTGACAGTAAACTGCTCCCATTCATCAGTTATGAGATCCAGACACCCGACTAAGCACCTTAAGCCACTGCAAATTTCAGATTCTCAAGCACATGAGGAAACTGTTGCTGAGAGAGTCAACAGACAGCCTAGGCCACACGCTAACAAGAAGTAAAACTACAACAGGAACACAATAACCTTAGGAATCAAGCTTAAGCTCTCCATCACGCCACCATCCTCAGAGAACCCAACTCCACACAATCCTCCCTGCAGTGTCTTCTGATGGCTCCTGTATTATAGGAGGCCAGGGAATGAAGCAGCTGTGTAGGCACTTCTGCCTAGATGCCAATGCCAGGCCCCAGCATGCCTCAAGGGCCAAGGGGACACAAAAGAACACTGTTTCTGAACAAAGGTCCACTCTGTCCTGGAACTGTCTCCCACTACTTGCAGCCCCATCGCTATCCCATACTATTAGAACTCAAAGCTGCACCCCCCCCCAAAAAAAACAAAAAAAGACAAATCTTAACTCTTTTCCCCATTTATGTCTGGAGAAGAATTAACAATGACCTACATACTCTCTGACAACGCAATGTCAACTACTAAAATGAACCAACTACCACTTACTTGGCAGAAGAAAGAGAATCCCCCAGGCCAGACAGGGGGAAAGACTAATTATTTTGAGAAGTGGAAAAACCTGAAAAATTAGGGGAACTGTAAAAACCATTTGTCAAAATATACATTCTCTGTGAATACTCTCTGTGATCCAAAAAAGATGCTGCAATCACTAATACAGGACTACTGTGAGAAAAGATAAAAACCAAGCAACAGAAAATAATATTTGAAGGCGAAATGCAGAACCGTTGGCCCAAGAACAGTGCATAAGGTGCAGAAAACCTGACCTGCCTTTGGAGAACAGGACAACCCAGTTTTGAATGCACAGGAAAACAATGGAAAGCAAGAAATTACATAATGAGAAGACCTGACTGTTGTGTGATATATTGATTGCATTCTGACAATAAAGTCTGCTTTGAATGAGAAGGCAAAGCTAGCTACTAGCTAACCAAAATTAACCATAGAGGTTTTGGAGGACTGAGGATAGAAAGATATGAAGTAGTACTGTGGAGCTTAGAGAGGGTCTCGGCCCTATTGGAGAACTGAAAGAGAGATAGGAGGTCACTGGTCGCTTCTCTGCTGATCATTCAGGTTCTTACCCAGTTATCTGATTCCCGAGATTTTCTGATAAAGAATAATTAGATAAACTCATCACCTGACTGATAGAACCAGCTGGTCAAAGACATAAGGTGTCTGTCAGCTTCATGCAGCTGCTAACGGGGCACCACAGACCAGGCATTAAAATGAAGCTCACTGGCTTTACATATCTGGATACCAGGATGTCCAAGGTCAAAGGACCTCCTTCTGCTTTTCAGGTCATTCCGCCTGCCATGGAAAGGAAAAGGGGCTGAAACTCTCATATTTCTCTCTCTCTCTCTCTCTCCCTCTCCCTCTCTCCTTCTCTCTACCTCTCTCCTCACGCAAACATTTTTTGTTCTTTTGAGACAAGTTTTGAATTAAAAATTCTGTCAGGTGGTATGGTGCACACCTTTAATCCCAGCACTCAGGAGGCAGAGGCAGAGCAAATTCCAGGAGAGCCAAGAGAAACCCTTTCTCGGAAAACAAGAACACAAAACAGAACAAAAATCCTTTTGCTTCAGCCTTCCAAGTCTTGAAATGAGTCAGGAGTCACCAGGCTCAGCTGTCTGAGTCTTTTATCAGCATTGGCCAATCCATGAGGGTAGAGCCCTCTTTACCATCCTACTCCACGGTTCTTTTACAGTTGCAATTACATTTCAACATGAGTTTCAAGGAGACCAGGATATCTGAAGGTGAATTAACAGTTACAAATGTAATAACTGAGTAAGGAATGGGAGAGGAGCAGAGCTTAAAACTTGAGCTGATCAGACTGAAATTACTCACTCGGAGGTTAGCAAAGTTCACCATAAAGGGCCAGTGGATGCCTGGGGAAAGTCTAAAGAAAAGAGAAGAAAAGGAATAAACAACTATACTTCCACAAAAGCTTGAAAAGAAAATCACTATGAACAGGAGATGCTCAGGGCTTATAGTGAGGATGAGAGGTTCTATCTCAACTGAGGCAGACATCCTGATGTCAGTCTCTGGCTTCCAGACACACCCAAAGGGATGAGCACACCTGCATATACACACCCACACACTTCCTACACCACATTGTTCTGTTTGATATATATAGTAATCTATGATAGCTGTATCTTCAGTTTTGAATGAGTGAATGTATTAAGTGTGATACTAATCTTGATTGTCTACTTGACACACCTGGGAGGCCTCAAGTGAAAAAGTGCCTCTATCAGACAGGCCTGTGGGAGTATCTTGGGGCATTTTCTTGATTACTAACTGATGAAGGCATACCCAGGCCACTATGGGTGGTGTCATGGCTAGCCAAATGGGCCTGCAATGTATAAGGGCCAGACAGTGGTGGTGCACGCCTTTAAATCTAGCACTCGGGAGGCAGAGGCAGTAGGATCTCTGTGAGTTAGAGGCCAGCCTCATCTACAAGAGCTAGTTCCAGGACAGGAACCAAAAAGCTACAGAGAAACCCTGTCTCAAAAATCCAAAAAAAAAAAAAAAAAAGAAAACAAAAGAAAAAGAAAGAAAGAAAGAAAGAGAATGAACAAAAGAAGGAAAGGCAGCAGAATGTGGGCCTAGGGAACAAGCAGTGTTCTTCTTTGGTTTCTGCTTCGGTTCCTGCCTCCAGGCTCCTGCCTTGAGCTCTTGCTCTGGCTTCCCTTGACGATGGACTAACCATAAACTGGAATAAAACCTTTCCTTCTCAAGTTGCTTTTGGTCAGAATGTTTTATTAAACCAATTGGAACATTGAGTATATAGCAAACCTAAGCAAAAGAATAAATAGCAAGAGCTGAAGGGAACAATCATCAAAGCAGGTACTCAAACCATCCAGCAGAAGTCACTGTGGCAGCCTCCCTAGGGCAACCAGCATGAGTTCCCCATAGAGAGAGGGGTCTCAGGTACAGAAGTTTGTCCTGTTGGGTGAGGCTTCCAAGTAGTGGAACAAATAGCAGTTGATAATGTCATCAAATCGAATGTTCACAACCAACAGAAACTAACTGCCTAAGTAAGGGTGGGAGTTCCTGGCTGAGCTTTCTATATACTGTTGTGCTTCCCATGGCTGCACTTACAGCTTCTCTTCCCCTGCAGGCACTTTTATGCCATGGGATACACAACAGTAGCTTGGTTGGAGATGGTTTAACTACAATCAGTTTTCAAGGGCAATGTGTGTGTGTGTGTGTGTGTGTGTGTGTTTACTATTCTCTCTTTCATGGGGCCCAATCATCCCCAAAGCCCTGTAAGACACTTTAAGACAAACATGCTTAGATCTGAAACGGGGGAAGAGGCATCCTTACTTCCAGAGCTAGCTTCTAGGTGAGCTCAAATAAAACATGATAATTTACCAACATACATCACAGAGACAAAGAGCAGTAAGAAATACTTTGAGGGTTTTTATTTTATAAAGTTTATTATAAAAAACTTGCAAATAAAAAAAATCACACACCAAAATTAACAAGACCCAAAGCATGTATGTATGTATCTATGTATGTACATATATACACACAGAGAGAGATATATACATATATCTCTTTATATATATGTATATATATATATATATATATAGAGAGAGAGAGAGAGAGAGAGGAAGAGAGAGAGAGAGAATGTATAGAGTCTGAACAGCAGTTCTGAAGTTATGAGACTTCACAATGGATTTTAGACTTTCATTACCAAACATGTACTTATCCACTTATACACCAGTGAAAACAAACAAAAAAATCCATGATAGAATTAGACGTAGAAAAACAATTAGCTTTATAGTCTCTTTTCTAACTCGTGTTTATTACCTGCATTCAGAGAGGGTTTTAAGATTTATTTTATTTAATTATGTGTATGTGAGTGAGGAGGTAATGTGCACATGCCAGAAGAGGGAGTCCAATCCTCTGAAACTGAAGTTATACCAGTTGTAAGATCAAACTTGGAAGTGTAGTTTGTACTCTTAACCACTGAGTCATCTCTTAGTCCAACCTTAGGTTTTTCATTCATCCATACAAAGTGCTAAGTCAATGGAGTAAGATTTACTTCATTACTCCTATAAGAATTCAAAGTTTGCACTGGGGAGAACAGGCCCTGCACCTCACCTGAGCAACACAATAGAGCCAACCCTGTTGGTGGAGATGTGGGAGAGCTGTCTTCACTACTTGTCTGTCATGTGGAGGTATGGGCAGAGGAGAGATGCCCCCTTACCCCTTGTCCCTCACTGCCTGCAACAGACAAAGGAACTGACCTTCCCCCTTAACTGACTGCAGTACTCAGGAAAGCAGGCCCTGCTCCTCGCCTGGACAGCACAGTAGAGCTGACCCTGGTGGCAGAGGCACAGGTGAGCAGCCCCTAGGGTATGAGAGTGGGCTAGCTGGCCACACGCCCCTTTTCAGTCAAGTGGTGATGAGGGCAAAGGAAAGATGCCCTCCTCCCCTTGGTCCTGCCACCTGTGGTAGGCAAGGGAGCTGACTGACCCTCTCCTTACCAGCTGCAGCACTTGGGAAAATGGATCCTGTACCTCACCTGGATAGCACAGTAGAGCTGACCCTATTGACAGAGTGTGGGTGAACCACCCTGAGAACATGAGCATGGGAGATCTGATCCCGCCCTTCACCTGCCATATGATAGTGTGGGTGGGGGAGAGAAATGCCACCACACCCCCAAGACTCTCACTGCCTGTAGCAGGTAGGAAAGCTAGCCCTGAGGTCATAAGAGTGGGAGAACTGTTCCTGCCCCCCACCTTTCTTCCAAGTTACTCCCACACCTTGCCTGGGCAACACAGTAGAGCTAGCCCTGATGGTATAGGCGTGGCAGAGCTGACTCTGAGGATGTAAAAGCAGGGAAACTAGCCTGGCCCTTGCTCATAGCAGCAAGGGGAGAACTAACAAGGGTAGTGTTGGAGAGCTCACCTGGTAGTGAAGACAGGAGAGCTGACTGGCTGGCCAACCCTGCGACTATCCAGTGCATGTGTACATGTGTTTTGCGGGGGTGCATATGCATGTGTGCCTTTGCTTGTGCATGCTGGAGGTTGATGTTGGCATCACCTCAATAAATCTGTTTTCTTTTTCTTTGAGACAATGACTTTCACTGGCCCTGGAGTTCACTGGTTTAGCTAGAGTGGCTTCCAGTAAGCCCCAGGGATCCTCTTATCTATCTTTGCTGCCCAGCACTAGGATTAACAGGCATGCACCTGACCAATGGAGCCATCTCCCTGGCCTCTGACTTCTTACTTTTACGGTAACAGTAGAATAAATATATGACTAGAACTTCTTGGTTAAAGAGCATACCTTGTCTTGCCAGCTTATTATGAGACTTTAACTTTGCTTTTAATATCTTTTTTGAATTTGTTCTTAGATTTTATGCATGTATATGGTGAGTTCTGATTAATGATTATTATTCACCCTTCTCTGAACTTCCAAAATCCTTTTTACTCCCACCCTTAATCTGTACATATTTCTAACCCCCATTTATGACTTTCTGCTTTGTTTGTGACACACTGAGTTTAACCAGGCTGGCTGTGTCACCATGGATTTGTAGGTGTTCAGTTCAGTCTGGTGGGTTCAGCAGTAGGTGTATGACTCGAGAATGTGTGTTCCTCCCTTGGCACCCATCAGTAGTTTTTTTTTAGTTTAGTAAATTTTTTGTTTAAACACGATTTCTTTTTTCTTGTCTTTTCTTTCTTTTCTTTTTGTTTTGTTTTTGTTTTCAAGACAGGGTTTCTCTGTGTAGTCCTGCCTGTCCTGGAACTCACTTTGTAGACCAGGCTGGCCTTGAATTCGGCCTGCCTTTGCCTCCAGAGTTCTGGGATTAAAGGTGTGTGCCACCATGCCTGGCTTTTTTTTTTTTTTTTGTAGAAGAAAATTGCTCTTTATGAGTTGGGAGTTTTAGTTTTGATCTTAATTGTAGGTACATGTAAAATTTGAACTTGTCATTTTAACAGTGTCTGTGGAGTTTCCCCAAGCCATATGAGCATTTTAGAATGTTATTTTCTTCTTCCTTTTCTCTTACCTCCTAAGTTTTGCTGAAATAAGAAATATTTATGCGGGGCAGTGGTGGCACACGCCTTTAATCCCAGCACTCGGGAGGCAGAGGCAGGCAGATCTTTGTGAGTTCGAGACCAGCCTGGTCTACAAGAGCTAGTTCCAGGACAGGCTCCACAGCCACAGAGAAACCCTGTCTCGAAAAACCAAAAAAAAAAAAAGAAAAGAAAAGAAAGAAATAAGAAATATTTTGTCATATATTTTTTAACAAAGTGTGCCCTTTCTAAATATTAGCATTGTGACTTCAAGTCATGAACACACATAGTGTAGACCATGCAGCTTTGAGGTGGTATTGCTCACTCTGTTATTTCCTTTGTACTTCTGTGTATCTTCTAATTTCTCACAGAGATCTGCCTGCCTCTGCCTCCCAAGTGCTGGGATTAAAGATGTGCACTGCCACCTGGCAGCTTTTTATAACTTTGTAAATACACATATACATGAATTCCAGGCATTGTGGCTTGTGCCTCTAATCTCAGACTGGCCAGCTGAGATAGGAGGACTGCTATGAGTCCACAGTCAGTACTACAGTGTGAGACAAAGACTGCACATTTGTGAGTATAGATATATCATGGTTGAACACACTGGAAAGATCATGAGTAGTTTATAATCTTTTGCTTCTTATGCTTTCTTTAGACCTCTCATATTTTTCCTAAGAATACTTGTATAAGCTAAAAAGGAAAAATGTATATAAATCAAAGAAATAAAAGGGAAGTGATATTGAAGGAAAGAGGAAGCTCAACTGCCCTTGGCCATATCTCATGGGTTTCTTGAGAAACCGAGCTTCTCAAGTAGGGACTTTCAAGTTGATTTATGTGTGAAGGCTCCTAACTCTCTACCACGCACAGCAAAAGGAAGTTCATGGTGCTGTTGAGGTTATGTTATACAAGTGTGGAGTGTAACACATGTGTAAATGCATGGGCTTGTAGAGCACTGTACATGCCCTCACTGAATGCAGGGGTGACAGTTAATCTTCTTTGTCAACACATGACTAGATTTAGAATCACCTAGGATACAAGCCTCTGAATACCATGAAGATGTTTTTGGAGGAGCAGGGAGAGTAAGCAGAAGGAGGACTTTAGGCTGGGGAGTGGGGAGAGAAGGGGAAAAAAAGAAAAGAAAGAGAAAGCAGGAAAGTAGGGCATATAAAATGAAAGAAAGGTTAAAAGGGGGGCAGGAAAAATGTAGATAAATAGAAACTGATTAAATTAAGTTAAAAGAGCTAGTGGGACAAGCCTAAGCTAAGGCCAAGGATTCATAATTAATAATAAGTCTCTATGTCTTTATTTGGGAGCTGGTTGGTGGCCCAAAGAAAGTTCCAACTACAGCAGCTCATGAAAGAAAGCATTTTTTTACAGTTTCAGAGGGTTAATCCATGACCACCAAGGTAGGAAGCATGGCAGGCAATCAAGAGAGAATGGTACTGGAGCAGTACTTGGGAATTCACATGACAGGAAGAGAGAACAAGCCTCCCTGGTGAGGGTTTGGCAAAATCAAAGCCCACTGCCAATGCTACTTCTCCTCCAACAAAGCCACATCTCCTAAACTTTCCTAAACAATTCAAACCAAGCATTCAAATATATGAGCCTATGAGGGCCATTCTCATTCGAACTGCCACGACTTTCATTACAGGATGATATCTTCCCGTTTGGGCTCACTAGTTCAGTGAAGGATGCTTGCCCCTAAGCCTCATGATAGAGTTCAATTTCTGGAACTCATAGTAGAAGGATAAAACCAACTCCTGAAAGTTGTCCTCTGACCTCCATACACATGCTTTGGCATCTAAGGATCTACCTACTACACAAAGCAACTAAATAAATGTAAAAAAAAAAAAATTCAACCATTTTAAGTAATTACTACATATAGCAATAAATTTAAATGTTTCCCCTATTTAAACTTCAGTTTATTTTAATGAAACTTGAGAGGGCTCAACTGTCCTTGATCAATTGTGTCTGAGGGAATCAGGAACAACAATTTGTAATCTTCAATATGCCCTTGATAACTGTTAATCAGAGTGCTGAGAAATTTCTACTTTATTACTCAAAACTGTTTCAAATAATTTATTACTCAAAACTGTCTAAATCTGAAGAATCCTTCAGACTCTTAAAATCAAAATATCCCTTCGGTGTGTCTAAGTCTGTTTTCCCAGGTAAACAATTACCCTTTAACTCTGCACCTAATGAAGGGTTGTTTTTTAAAGTTGTGTTCTAAATACAAATAGCTCCAATCTGTTAGGTTCTCTGGGCAAGGCTTCTAGCAGAAATGCTAGAGAGCAGGTGGGAAAGAGAGAGAGAAAACTTTACCCAAAAGAATGGACCTCATCACTGAGGCCAGTGGGACCTGGGGACTGTAAGACAGTCACGAGCAGGAGAGGAAGTACATGAGCATGTATGTCCACTCCTCCCTCCTACAAGGTAGCTCATTTACAGGGTAAAAGAAACTAGAGGGCAGAAGCTTAGGCCGCACTTTCCACATGGGATTCTGGGTAAAGACTAACACACAGGCTGCACCACACCATCCCCTGCCTAAGGCCGCCCTCTCAAAAAAAAATCCAGAGCTAAGGCCAGTCAGAATAACAGCTACAGTTTGTTCTCCCCTATCACCCTGCCTTTGGTTCAACAAGACTTAGAAAGCCTGACCAGATGAAGGAAGCAAGCCAGAAGGTTCTGTGAATCAGAGCTGTTCAGAAGCTCTGACAAGCATGGGCCAGCCAAGATGGACAAGAACCACCTGAGTCTCCACTAGGGGACATCAAGGAGAGAATCGTTCCTTACCACTCTTCAGTTCAGGCCATGGGCCACAGCTGTTCCCCTGTTGAGCTAAAAAAGATCCATAGGTGACTAGAGCGTCTCCGGAGTCCATCTACCCACAGAGCCTCTCAACCTACCCACTTCCTCTTCTCCAGACACCATCTATCTTAATTAGAAACATGAAAGGTGAAGAACTAGCATCTGGACACAGACTACTCTCACCAACCAAGCTAAGAATGTCATCAGAGAGCATCTTGGGCCTAAAGAAAAGCTCCCATCTTGCTGTACTTCTCTCTCTGGTACTGTGAACTTGCCGAGATTTATGACTTTATTATGTAAAACTATAAAATGTCCTGAAACTGCTTTCACTTTGGAACATAGAATATCAGGTAACCTAAATCTGTGTCCCCAGGCCATGGTCACTCAAAATGGCTCCAGAATAAGCTACATCTTATTCCCTTTAAAATGAGAGCTGTTGTTTTTGTGTTGAGAATATGCCTCTGTGTGTGTTTCTGTACAAGGAAGGAAACTGTGAGAAAGATCAGTCCAGATTATAGAAAATAAAAGAGCATTCGCTTTGTCTACACAAGTAAACAAGGAAATGGTTCTTCTAACTAGAGGTAGATTAGCCATACATGAAGCAGCATTAGGGCAGTCATCCCTAATCTTATTTGAAGGACCTCACTTCTACTGTCTCATTTTGGAAGAGGTGGAAGAATCACTACAAAAACTGATCTAGACTCTATTTTCCTGTATCAGCAGTAAAGGGATCTCTTGTGACAAACAAAAAGAAAGTCACAGCGGAGAAAAGGGGACACAAAGAAAACGAGGCACCATTGGCCCTTTTTCTCCTTTGAGCGCTGCAGTTCACCACTATCTACCATTTCACAGCAGTCAAGTGGCCACTGCTAGATGAAAGGTATGTGCATGCCTATCCCTCTTCACCATCCCCTCCTCCACAACTCACACACGCAGGGAGGAGGCAGGCAAAGTCCTTATTGTCTTGCGCTGGCAAATGTCCATCTTCTAGAACAATAACGCTCTGTGTCTGAAGAAATTCCAACAATATTCTCTGAGAATCTGAGTTGGTTCACTGGGGATGGATGCTACACACTAAGAATGGCATTTGAAATGGCATTGTGAATGGGTAGGCTCACTTGACACAGGACAGACCTACCAGTTAGAAAATGCTTCGAGCATTCATCAGTCATTTTCCAGATCCATTAACTAATTCTAAATCATAAAAGTCTCCAGACTGAGGACCAGGTGGTCTTTTTGTGATTTCATTCATTCATCCAGTCATCTACCTACTCACACAAGCTTCATCTTGTGTGATGACTACAGATGATCACTGGCTTCCAGTGTTCTGACTTGCTTTCAATGGTGTAAAAGTGAAAATCTTGTAATAGAAACTCAACTTTGAATGTGGTTCTCTTCACGGGATAGCAATATGTAGTCCAGCCTTCTCTCCGGATGCTGGATGGTAGCAACTGCAGCTCCCACTTAAAAACATGAGGGTAAACAACTAATTCCACATGCAGTGTTGTTGAATTAAGATGGTAGGCAGCGCAGGTGGAATAAATGCATTTGACATTTACTTTCTATTATGATGGACACCAGGAAGTTTCTCTTTCCTTTCTTCTTTTCTTCCTTTCCCCATAATTCCATTTTTTAATCCTTTCTGTTCTTCAGGAACACAGCTCTTAGGATATCAAGTTTCTCGAGCTTTCCCATAAGCAAACAGACACAACCCCATTGTAAGTCAGAGAGAATCTATAACTTGCTGGTCACACATCATATACCACTACTGTGGTGCCTACAATCTTGGCCCTCAAGATGCTCAGAAGCTATTAACAAACCAAGAAAGCTCCATCTTGATTCTTAATTTATCACCAAATACCACGGCCAGTCATGTCAGGAAAGTTGGCTACTGCCCTAACTTCATGAAGTAATGTGCTAGTGTAACATGAGGGCTGGCTCGTTGGGGTTTCTGTCCTGCCCAGTACCCCACAGCCGGCAAGCCCCAAAGAAAATTACACAGAGAGTCTACATTAAGTTATACACTGATTGGCCCATTAGCTCAGTCTTCCTATCAGTTCCCATAACTTATATTAACCCATTGTCAGCCACATGGCCAGTACCTTTTCTCAGCCGGGCAGCTTACATGTTGCCTCCTTGGAGATCTG
>JAQHUG010000124.1:441915-487782 GCA_028555095.1 Dicrostonyx torquatus
CGTCTTTATTTCTGTTGCTTTCATTGGTTAAATAAAGACTCTGCCTGGCTTGTAAGATAGGTCAGTCCTTAGGTGGGTGGAGTAGACAGAACGGAAGTTCTGGGAAGAAAGAAAGTGGGAGAGTTGCCATGATGTTCCCGCCGCTGATGGATGCAGGTTAGACTTTTCCGGTAAGTCACCACCTCGTGGTGACATATAGACTTTTATAATGGGTTAGTTTAGATAGGAGAGCTAGCCAAGAAAAGGCTAAAGATAATGGGCAAGGCAGTATTTAAATGAATACAGTCTGTGTGTAATCATTTCGGGCATAAGCAAGCAGCCACGGCTGGGAGCCAGGCGCTGGGAACAAACGGCCCCACTTCTCGGCGGCAGGACACAGCCACCCCCTTTTACAACACGCTAGCACATAAGAAGTGCTCAAGTGTGTGTGTGTCCAGCAATTGTGTGCACATCCAACAATTCTCTTCCCTGTCCTCTCTCCTAATCTGACATGCCTCAGGAAGTGCTGCCAAGATGTAGCAGTAAATATGGGAGGGGGGCTACATTTGGACTCAACATTCTGTACAATTCAGAGAGTGCTTGCAGCTTCTCCTTTGAAAGCATTCCACACTTGAACAACAGAGCACACATCTACATCAATAAAGATGTAGCTGCTCTTGTTAGAGGATTGTATGCTATGGTCAGACCAAGACTGCTGAATAATGGTGGGAAAATCAGCAATGAGTAGCACACATGCAACTTCATATTTTATAAAGCAGCTTGAAATCTCGTAAAGACCTTTTAAAAGATTTTTCCTGTTTGAGAACTAAAGAAGAAAAACTAAACCATAAGTCAAAAAATTTAGCATGTGGACAATTCAGGGCTCAGAGGGCCTGACTGCGTGTCTCAGGAGAGGGATTCTATGGACACAATGCATGACATCTCTTGAGACGCGGCCCACTATTTTCAAAAGGCAATTGAGATTCTTCTCCATTATCTTGGCTTCTAGGGGAAGAGCTATTGTGTCAATGGTCCATGATGAGGAACAGGAAATCCTCAAATGCCTTTTCATTTGTGAGAAAACAGGAGTGAAAGGAAGACACACAAGAGCAGAGTTCCTGGAAACAGAAAGAATAGAAAGAGTAGGATGATTATGGAAAATGAAAGAAGGTCAGAACGGAAGAGAAACTGCAGGGTGCCACAAAGAGAACCATCCTGAAAGTACAGAACTCCGCAAGGCCTGACCTACATTCACGCAGCAACTGTCCAAACCCATTTCCTTTTTCCTAAGTGAGCATCATGGTCAGCCACACCCTACACATTTCCTGCTGGCAAATGCAGGTGCTCCCAAACCCTCACTCACACTGCTCAAGTTTCTTATGGCTTGTTTGCCTATCCGTTCTGTCATGGACCATCACCAAGAAGACCCCAAGATCAGACAATTGTCTGTTAACTGCCTTTCAACTCCACCCAGTCCAGCAGTGAACACCAGGCAGTGAAATGGAAGATGGCCTTTCTCTGAGGATTAAGTTAGTCACCACCATAGCCATCCTTTGCTACCCTCCCACCTCCCTGAAGACAAAATCTTTCTGCATTTTAACATTCGAGGAATCAAGCTGAGATGTCCTCTTGGTTTCAAACATTCTTCCTTTGAAAAGGTGATTACTAATTAAAGAATCGATGACTCATTCTTGCAAAACGCACATGTCAACTTACCCTTGCAAAAATTTCAAATATAGAGCTGGAGAGATGGCCCAGTGATTAGAGACACTGACTGCTCTTCCAGAATTCTCAGCACCCATATGGCTCACAACCATCCATAACTCCAGTCCCAGGGAACCTGATGTTTTTTTCTAACCTCTCTGGGCACCAGGCACACACATGGCACATACATACATGTAGGTCAAACATCTGCACACATAGTGTAAAACTTTAAAAATTCAAAACTATAAGCATCAAAAATGAACAATCACAACTGGGAGAGTGGCATATACCTATAATCCCAGCACTTAGGGGCAGAGGCAGGTAGAGCTCTATGAGTTCAAGACCAGCCTGGTCCACACAGTGAGTTCTAGGCCAGCCATTTCTACACAATGAGATCTTGTCTCAAAACAAAAACCATTAATGAGCACTTACACAAAACCAGCTTACACATTATTTCACAACTTAATAGCCATAGACAATGTTGCTAATAATTACATTGTATGGATCAAACAATTTAGATATCCAAGCCTTCACAGATACATAGCTTGTCTCACATTTTTCTTAGTCACAATGGGAAACCATGTTAACACCTGTCTAAAATTTACCCAGTCAAAGGCCATTCTGTATATCTCAGTCAGTATGCCTGGCCCTGCTATTCTCCATAGTGATGGAGGCTCCTTCTCTCCTCAGAACCTTACAAGACTACATAATATCAAATTTTAAAAACATCTGTCAAGATGGGAAACTCAGAGGTATTTCACTGTTTAAGCTGTAATGGTCCAATTATTTATTTCCAATATTTTTGTAATGTCCTCCTATTTAGATTTTTAACAAAATTGAGTTTTTATTACTATGTATTTGTAGAGACTTTTATTTTGAAAAAAATATAGTTTTTAATATATATTACTAATATTTTTCCTCCAGGCTTTCATTTACAATACTGGCTGTATCATGAGGGTCCTGCTTGTTGGGGTTTCTGTCCTGCCCAGTACCCCACAGCCGGCAAACCCCAAAGAAAATCACACAGAGAATCTACATTAGGTTATTAACTGATTGGCCCATTATCTCAAGCTTCTTACTAGCTCCCATAAGTTATATTAACTCATTGTTCCCATCCATGCCAGGCACATGGCCGGTACCTTTTCTCAGCTGGGACATGGACACATGCTGCTTCCTTGGAGATCTGCGCAGGAATGCTCAGGGAGCTTCCTGCTTCCCAGATGGTCTCCTCGTCCTGCCTCTACTTCCTGTATGGTTGACCCGCCCACACTTCCTACCTGGCCAATCAGCATTTATTTAAAACATGATTGACTGAACAGACAAGTCTCCTGCACCAACTGGCTTTTAACACTAACTTTTTTTTTTAGTTATTGCTTATTTAGGGGAGAGGTGAATGTGCCATGACACACATGTGGAGATCCGAAGACAACTTGCAGGAAAAAGTCTGTTCTCTCTTTCCACCATGTGGGTCCTGAAACTGAACTCAGGTCCTCAGGCAAGGGCCTTTACTGACTGAGCCACCTTGCAGGCCTTTTAACATTTACATTTGCCAAAATTTCCTGTTGTAATTTCAAGATTTCAAGACATCATCCTTTAAATTAACTACAAGCACACGACAATCAAGCAAATGTTTTCACAAATAATACATTAATTCTCCCTTTTCAGCTCTTTAGGTCTTCCCTAAGCTTACTTATATATATATGCATATATGACCTCTCAGAGTGCTATCACTCAAAAAGAACCAGCACCTCATCCAGTGTGCAGCAGGCTTTTTATAAATATTCAGACACTCTCTTCTCCCCAAGTCACATTAGTTTACAGACAACAATGATATAAATTCTTTTCAAAACATTTCTCCACCAAATTAGGATGCCAATGGGCCAGCCTTGTGTGAATGAGGGGTGGAAGTGTGGCACACTTCTCCTTAAGGAATTGTGAGCAGAAGTCACTGAACTGAGCTTCCAGGAAGCTGACTGAGAACAGGTACAGCTGGCGGATGCCTCTGCCATCTGCTCTCTTCCTCCTTCCTGTCTGGAAGGCAGGCCCAGGGATGACTGGAGAGCAGCATCCAGATGAGATCACCACAATGGCTGCATGACCAGGCAGAAGCAGCTTGGCCTCTGATGGCTTCTTTGAGCGTCCTACCATTCGTGGGCAGCCCACCAACTTAGAATACTGCTAGGGACTGGGGTTTCTGGTCAGTCCAACAGGATTTAGTATATAAACTACGCAAGTTCATGACTTGAGCGGACTTCCTGAAGAAAAGCTCTGCTGGCTTAAAGGGCAAGTTCTACATTCACAACCACATTTTACTTTTAAAAAAGGAACCGAATCGTGAAGCACTCCACCAGACATCGAGTGGTCTTTACAGAGAAGCCAGTAACAGGACCACAAGGCGTCGCCTGTGTTGAAGCACCCTCATCAGGACACCGCAAGGGGAGAAAACGGAGAAATTTTAACACTAAGGAAAGACTGAATGGGTTTTTGTTGCTATTAATCAATCTGCAATTAAGGAAATATTCCAGAAGATGTCCCAATCCTACCACCATTGATCATATTCCTTAGTGTTTCTGCAGAGGAAGACAAGCGGAGGAACTACTGAACCACTCTGCTACCAGGAAGATCCTTCCCAAGAACATATATTGATTTAACCCTCATCTCAGGTAAAGAAAAGTAGAAAATGAAATCAAAGAATTCATGTTTCTTGTTTGCTTGTGGTTTGAGAAAGGTCCTCTTGACAAAGCTGTGCTGACTTGAAACTCACTATGTGAACCTGGCTGGTCTAGAATTCATAGCATCCTTCTGTTTCTGCCTCCTGAATGCTGGGGTTGTGGCAAATGTGTCAAGGTGCGGCAAATGCCACCATGCCCTGTAGCAGTAAGAATTCCAGAGCATTTGTCAGAGGTGATCCAATCATTAAATAATTAGGAACCATCTAAAACTATTTCAAACATAAACACTTTCCCTTGTCAATCCAGTTCCTCTCAAATCCAAGCAAGACTGTTTACAGAAATGCTGTCCACTACAACAGGGGCCACCAGAGTAGGAATCAGTAACCACATTACAGTTATGACTTCAAGAGTGGCTTCATCAGCTGCTGGTGGTCACTCCATTTTGAGCTCCCTGAGTCTCCATTCCTTTCCTGTAGAGTGACAACATCTAGCTAGGAGTCATAAAGTAAGTCAGCTCCAAAGTTGGCAATGTGGCAACTGGTTCTCTCCATTTTTTTTCTTCAGCTATATGCAACATATGGACACATTTTCAGGTTCCCTCTCCTTCCTGCTATATGAGCTCCAGATGGTGACAACCAGTCAAGACAACGGGCACAGGGAAAAAAGAAGTCTTTCCTTCTCTGAGAATCCCTTCCAAGCAAAGAGGGAACGTGTGCTTCCCTGCTTTACCTCCATCAGTCTTCCTTCTTAAATCTCTGATCACATGTCTAGACCTAAACCAATCCTGCCAAAGGGAACATTAACATTAACAACCTTGAACAAAACAGGATTCAGCCTAGAGTCACATGAGACAGGGGTAGATAACTGAACAAAACCTGTAAAAAAAAAAAACAACCCAGAAGTTAACTTATCAGCCATCAAGAATGAAGATGGGACCTGAAGAGATGGCTCAGCAGTTAAGAGCACTGGCTGTTCTTGCAGAGGACCAAGGTTCAGTCCGCAGCACCCATATGGCAGTTTGAAACTGCCTGTACACAGTTCCAGAGAATCCAATGCCCTCTTCTGACCTCTGAGGGCACCAGGCATATATGTGATGCACATACATACATGCAGGCATGCATATATGCAGATAAAATAAAAATAAATCTAAAAAAAGGATAAAGCAAACAACTGGGAAGATAAGCGTGTTGAGAAACTATGACTTCACAGTACTATAGTAAGAACCAAATGCTAAAGCATGAAAACAAACTGCCAATTATAAAAATACTCTGTATTTTTGAAACACTCAACCCTAAATGGGATTTCTGCACCAAATCTCTCCTCTCAAGGCTCAGGGAACCCAGATGAAAAGGCAGCAGAAAGACCGTAAGAGCCAGAGGGGATGGAGGACACCAAGAAAACAAATCAGCATGAGCAAGGCTCATATGAACTCAGAGACTGAGCAGCATGCACAGAGACTGCCCGGGTCTGCACCGGTCATTCATATATACACATGTACACATATGGCTTCCAGTTTGGTGTTTTTATGGGATTCCTGAGTGGGCGAACGAGTGGGTGTATGATTCTTGTGCTTTTCTTGGGCTCTTTTCCTTCTGTTTGTCTTGTCCAACTCTGAAGTGTTAGTTTTGTTTTGTCGTATTATATTTTACTTTGTGATATTTTATTATTATTATCTCTTAGAAGCCAATTCTTTCAAAGAGACAGAAAGGGAGTAGATTCAGATGGGAAGGGAAAAGAAGATGAACTGGGAAGAGTAGAGGGAGAGGAAATGGTAATTAGGATATATTATGTGAGAAGATAATCTATTTCAATAAAATAATCAAAAAGTAAGTAAATAAAGATGCTTTATAAATGTAAGAGATTATCATTCAGTTAGGGAGACATTTCATGTCTTAGTGAAGAAAATCTCAGATGGGCAGTGGTGGTGCATGCCTATAATCCCAGCAGAGGCAAACTCTGAGCTCAAGGTCAACCTGGTCTACAGAGTGAGTAGCAGGACAGCCAGGGCTACACAGAGAAACTTTGTCAAAAGGAAGGACGGAAGGAAAGAAAGAAAAAAGGAAGGAAGGAAGGAGAGACAATGTCAGTGATGAAGAGATTCTCTAAAAACAAAAGATATTTTCTAAAAATCACAAAATTAAGGGCTGGAGAGATGGCTCATAGGTTAAGAGCATTGCCTGCTCTTCCAAAGGTCCTGAGTTCAATTCCCAGCAACCACATGGTGGCTCACAACCATCTGTAATAAGGTCTAGTGCCCTCTTCTGGCCTGCAGGAATACACACAGACAGAATATTGTATACATAATAAACAAATAAATAAATATTATTTAAAAATTAAAAACTATAATGATCATCACCTAATTATAAAATGTGAAATATTGAACTATTGTGAATACATGTATTCTTCAAATATTACACATGCAAACTTACTGAATGAAGCAGCAGTGACAGTTTTCAGTGGTTAGACACCTCCAATCCACACTCACTAAATAATTTCTGAGTATTGCTATGTATCCGACATGGTACTAAACACAGAGAATAGAGCAAAGTCCCTGTTTGTTGGTGCTCGCACTGAATATTTACCTATACAACTGTTTTGTGACAAGCATTCTTAGTGACACAGGCTAAATCCAATCAAAATTAGGAGTCTTTAAGAGTAACAAATCAATGTGTAGACTATGAAAATAACCAATAACCTAGGCATGCTGGCACATACCATTAGCCTGAGAGGCTGAGGCAAGAGGATCATTTGAGACCAGTTTGGAAAATATAAGATAGAAAGATCGCCCTTTTTGTTTTTTGTTTGTTTTGATTTAAGACAGGGTTTCTTTATGTAGCCCTGGTTTTCTTAGAACTAGCTCTGCAGACCAGGCTAGCCTGGAACCCATAGAAATCTGCCTGCCTCTGCCTCCGAATACTGGAATTAAAGGTGTGTGCTGCCACATCCTGGCTAAGATTCCCCCTTTCAAAAGCTTACTAAATTTGCTGCCACTGAAAGAAATTAGACAGTTGACTGTCAACCTAAAGAAAGACAAATAAGCTTGGGACAGACAGCAACAATGACATAACTCTGAGTCCATTTGTGGCTGTGACTAGCTCTCAGCTAGTAAGATGAGGCGGTCCATGCACTCACCAGTGACCTATGATGATTAATCTTTATGTTAACCTGGCTAGATTCAGAATCAACATAGAAACACACCTCTGGGATATCTGGGAGGCTGTTTTCTAAGAGATGTAACTGAAGGGGTAAGACCTCTCTGGATGTGGTCAGTTCATGCTCACTGCAGATGTGGTCTGGGTGGCTAGCTCATGCTCACAGTAGATGTGATGTGGCCAGCTCATGTTCACTGCAGATGTGGTGTGACCAGCTCATGCTTGCTGCAGATGTGGTGTGACCAGCTCATACTCGCTGCAGATATGGTGTGGTCAGTTCATGCTCACTGCAGATGTGGTATGGCCGGCTCATGCTTGCTGCAGATGTGACATGATCAGTTCACGCTCATTGAAGATGTAATGTGGCCAGCTCATGTTCCTGACGATACATCTTTCTCACCTTAATGGACTGTGTTCTTTCTTCAGCTGCAAACCAAACAAAACCTCTCTCCTTTGCTTTTCTGTCAAGCATTTTATTGCAGCCATGAGTAAATAATACATATCTCACCTCAAAAGTCAAACAACCTTTCACAGAGGGGAATCTACCTTTGCCATTTTTGGACCCTCTGGACTTGGGGGCGGGGTGTGGGCAGGAAGAAAATGTGAACTATATACACCCACAATGGAAATCCATCTTTGACACATAAGCAGTAGTCCAAGAGGACTTTTCCTGGGGAGCTAACAAAACAGTGTGCACTGAGTTAGACCTACAATGCAGCTCCAACTCAGATGTCCCAGGAGCTTCCCACAGAAGCCGCTGAAGGGTTCCCATGAAGATCAGGTTGCCCAGTTCACCACACTGAATGCAGGTATTCGACACCCAAGTGCACTGAGGCAATTGTAAGGGACTTTCTTTTCTCTTTATTAATAAAATACCTTTCACTTATTCTTTGACAATTTCATACATTTAAACAATGTTTAAAAACAAACAATGTATCTTTACTGGGCATGGTGGCACAGGCTGTTAATCAAGCACGTAGGAGACAGAGACAGGGGGATCTGAGTAGAAACCATCGTGGTCTACAAAGTGAGTTCCAGGACAGCCAAGGTTATGCAGAAAAGCCCTGTCTCAAAAAAATAAAATAGTGTATCTTAAACATGTCCATTCCCAACTCTCTCCTCCCTCCTCTGCATGTTCCCCATTGCATGTCATCACCCTCCCCCACCCCATTAACTGAATCTAGTTAGTGCTGCTGATAGAACACCGGCTGATGCTGTTTGCTTGGTCTTGCGTAGGTAACCACAGCTGGAGAGAGTTCCGCCATATCCCATCCAGAAGACAGCACTTCAGAACATGCCTCCCCACCTCAGCTTCTTCTCACATTCTTTCTCTCTCCTTTCCTAGGATGTTCCTATGACCCCTTGGGTAGGGGTGGGGATAAGTGTGTGAGATACAGAGCGGCTAAGCACTCAACAGTCCCTTATTCTCAGCACTTTGACTAGTTAGAGTCTCTGCATTAACTGCCAAGCTCTACAGAGTGAGGAGCTTCTCCGGCCAAGGTGGAGGGCAGCCTCTAATCTATGTGTACACAATTTGGAAGGCAGTTTGACAACAAGTCCATTTAGAAAGACAACAGTACTAGATTCAGGTTCCCCTCTAGGGCCTTTGACTAGACTTACAGTACCAGACAAGAACTCTTTCCTGTGGAGCAGATCTCAAATCCAATACAAAAGTGACTAGTTAGCCACCCTCCACTGTAACAGCCAGGCCACTATTGCGCCAGTGGGCACATCTTGCTTTAGCAGGTCAGTTCACCAATGGGTAATAGCATTGGTAGCTCTTCTTCTCCTCAGATGGCCAGACCGCACCTCCCAGTACTATGAGAGCTTGCCAGCAGAAAAGAAGTTTTCAGGTCAGTCCCAGCGTGGTTTCTCTACATTCTACATTGTGTTGTGTCTTCAGCAGGTACATCTTCCCATCTAGTTATGGTGGGCAATCAAGAGCAATGGCAATAAGCTGTGTGGTTTGGGAGATCTCAGGGGCTTCCCTAACCAATAATCTGTAGGCAGGTGTCCCAACATTGGCATCTGAGTGAATTTTCACGGTAACTAGCAGATTGGCCTCTTACCCAAAGTGTTGAAAATGGGGACACACATAGATTTGCAGAAGCAGCAACGAAACTTTATTTGGAGCAAAACAACGGTGTAGATTAAAGGACACTGTCAAGACTGATAGCAGGTCACAGAGATAGCAGGCCTATTCGAGGGCCCAGGCTACAATCCGGGGTCTCTTTATGGTGTTTAAAGAAAGAGGGACCTGGCTATACTAAGGGACACAGTCTGAGTGGTTCTCTAATCTGACTGATAGATTAGGTCATATACTCACTCTTCTTACTGTGCATGCCCCTTCTTAAAATGCATCTGAACAACAAAGACCTACATCAAAAACACTGAGAGAATCTCAGTTAATAACTTAATAATGCACCTGAAGGGCTTGGGAAAACCAGAACAAAGAACAGTAGTCCAGAAGAGATTGCCAAAATCAGGGCTGAACTTACTGAAATAGAAAAAAAAAAAAAAAAGAATCAATGAAACAGAGTCCTTTCTTTGAAAAGCTTAACACTGCTGGAAAACCTTTAGCCAAATTAACCAAGAGAAAGAAAGTGGGGATCGAAGTGAATAAATTAGAGATAAAAAGGAGGCATCCCAACAAACATCGAGGGAATCAAGACTCTCAAAAACATATCTTAAAAATTTGTATTCCACAGAACTAGAATATCAAAAAGAAATGGATGGATTTCTTGATGTATATGGCCTGTCAAAGCTAAAATAAGAGGAAATAAATTACTTAAATAGACCCATAACATTCAATGAGATAGAAATAGAAAATCTCCCAACTGAAAAAGCAGAGGCTGAATGAATTCAGCGCAAAATTTAACCATACCTTCAAAGAAAAATAAACACTATTAGTATTCACTAATACTAGTGAAATTTTTCTGCAGAAGGCAGGAACATTCCCAGTCTTTTTACAAAGCCAGCATTACCCTGATATCAAAATCAGGCAAGGATACAACAAAAAAGAAACAATTTAAGTCAATATCTCTGATGAACACAAAAATTCTCAATAAAATACTTGCCAAGTGAACTCAAGAGCACATCAAAAAGATAATCCTCCATGATCAAGTCAGCTTCATCCCAGAGATGTAGAGTCAATATAAATAAGTCAATAAATTGAATTCATCACATAAATAGACTCAAGAACACAAACAACACAATCATCTCATTAAGTGAAGAAAAAAATCCAATATCCTTTCATGATAAGCATCCTAGAGAACCTAGGAATAGAGGGAACATATCTCAACATAATAAAAGCAATATACAGCAAGTCCAGAGTGAACATCCTGCTGAACAGAAAAAAAAAACCAAGCACTTCCACTAAAATCAAGAGTGAGACAAAGATTTCTAGTCCACCATCCATTCTCAATCTTGTTAAACACAGAACTAACAGTAAGATAAGTGAAGACGATAAGAAGCCAAGGAAATACAGGCCATTGCAATTCGCAGACACCAGTGACCACTGAAGGAAAGAAAGAGATATCTCCACTCAAAATGACAGGTAAAGACTAGCTAGCTCCTAGCAGAGTTTTAAGTGGGGACAATTCTACAGACAAGTATGATTATAATTGTACTTCTGAAGCCTGCTTCAGGAAAGCTGCTAGAAGGTAATACATGACAGCTCAGTGTGCTAACGTCAATAGGCAGCTATTGTTTTTTAACTGTAATGATACTGTCTTCATTTAAGATGAGAGAATATTCCAGAAGAATTATGATGATTGCTTAAAATTAAGTTGTTCATTAGAACTTGAGAAAAGATACTATTTTCTTAAGAGAGAGAGAAGGCCTAGAGATGGAAAGGTGGAGAGGTGGACAGGAACTGGGAGGATATAAGGAAGGAGAAACTGTGATCGGAATATACTGTATGAAAACAACTTTGTTTTCAATTAATAAAATAAAATAAATGTAGTTATAAGAAAATGCACTAAGCATATTACAGGCATATCTGTCCAGCTATCAAGAAAAGTTTCCTTGTACAGAGGTCAGCAATGGCATTCACAATTAGGTGAGATGCATCATTTTTCAAGTAATAAATCAGTAATAAGGGAACACACCACAGGAAGCCAAAAGGCCACTCAAGCAACTACTCCCTTGCTGCAGTCCCAGCTTTTTGTGAACTCCATCCACTTCCATTCAAACTGGATTGATTCCAGAACTATAGTGCAAATTTCAGAGAGGCAGGGAAGACCAGGGGTAGGGGTCAGCTCATAGGGAATAGGCCCCCAAGTTGACCTGCATTTCATATTGTTGTTTTGTTTTGTTTGAGACAGGATCTCTCTACATAGCCCTGGCTGTCCTGGAACTCACTCTGTAGACCAGGCTGGCCTTGAACTCACAGAGATCCACCTGCCTCTGCCTCTAGGGCATGCACCACCACACCCAGTTTTGTTTTATATTCTAAAAGAACACAAAACTAAAACTATGAAGGCAGAGAAAGGACCTGAGCAGCCCCTCTAGAGAACTGAATTACAAACTCTGGTTCCCAGCCCTCTAGCAGGTCAGGAAGTCAATCAAAAGAGAGATGACAGAGCAGAAAGTCACATGAGAAGGCCACCATCTCACAGCACAGGAAACCCAAGAAAAGCCAAGGTCAGAGCAGAGCTGGCTGGGATCTCACTCCCTGCCCCAGTTCTTTTGGAGGGAGTGAGATGGGGAGGGAGGGGGCGCTAAATACTATGATTTCTGATCAATTTCCAAAACATTACTCTGCACCCCCAAGGCCTGACAGGGTGCTAGCGAGCTACCCAGGGCTAAAATATTCACTACTTGAAACTTAAGGATCCATTTAGAAGCAGGAATAAAGTGAATCCTGTTCGACTGGGTATTAGGCACCAGAACAAAACAAACACATCTGCAAGATTTCTGCTGGGAAGAAACAACCACTGCTATCCAAAAGCTCCGAAGAGCATTGCTTCTCGGTTACTCCATAAGCTGGGGACAATCTCACACAAGCATACCTCTTTCTCCCCACCGTACTCTTTTTCACTGGTGATTTCGGGGTGAGGTGGCTGCAGGGACTTTCTGTTCACCCAGTCACCCCAAGGGCACAAAGTAGTTCTGAGACACAAACTCCCTACTTTTCCAAGATGAAGAGACTCAGGCTGAACATGCAGCGAAATGGATTTGCCTGGGGTCTCAGTCTCTGCCCCAGCTTTCTTCCAAGAATTATAAATCAAAAACAGAAGCGCGTGAAGCAGCACCCTTGCCGAGGACAAGTAGGCCACTTCCTTTCCTCTTTTGGCCTTACTGGCTATTTCTTAGAACCCTGGATTAATTTTTACTGATGGTTAACCCCAGAGGCCTCCTGCTTGAGGGGAGGAGGAGTTGCTGCCTTCAGCATCCGGACAGATACTCTATTCAACAGTCTAGTTGAGCAGAGGAGCTTTCTGTCTCAGTAAGTAAGTATATACTATATACCATTCAATAAACACTACAGGTATCAGCAGATTAATACTCCTGTCTTAAATCACAATTTACTAACCTCTAAATCCCATAAAGTGGCTTCATTTCCTCCAAATTCCGAAGTGTTTTTTTCTCAGTGTATCCCCCGCTGACCTCCAGCTCCATATTTAGCCAAGGCTGACCTTGAGCTTCTGCTCCTCTGGCCTCCATCTCCCAAGTGCAGATACTAGAGTGTACATCAGTAGGCTCCCTTTATTTGGTTCTGGAGTGGATCCAGCACTTCCTTCACATTTGGCAAGTTCTTCACCAACCGAACTACATCCCCACTCTTCCAAACTCTTTTAATGACATCAAGATGATGCTCAGTAACAAACGAAAAAATGTCCCTCTCTCTATGCCAAACGACAAGGCAAAACGGCAATGAAAAGACACTGTGTAAGTACAAAGTAGGATTGCTTTTCGAAGTTTTTACCTCGTTTGCTTGGACAGGATTCTCTCTGTCTCTCTCTCTCAAATGTCTTCTGGATTTTCCCTTCTGTTCTATACTAGGAGTATGTATCATTCATGTCAAGAGTGTCAGGAATGTCATCCTGGCACTTTCCAATTTTGCAATTCAAGTGATTAAGATCTGTAGAGTCCTGCAGAAAATCCAGTTCCACAATATAAAAGAAAGTCAGAGCTGTCAACAGCCTTGAGGACTCCTTAGTAATCCGAAACACACTTTCCCAGGAAGATCTGACAGTCAGCCTGCTCCTGACCTCAGGGCCACACAGGCAGCCCCCTGCAGATTCCTGGGTACCCACACAGCCTGAATGCAGAATAAAAGCCTCACTTTCAACAGTCCCATGGAGCAAACTCCTTTGGGACCTGAAAGCAGCAACATTAGTGCCAACTGATAGCTCTCTAGTACAAAGTTGAAAGTTTACTTATTTTATGCCATTAAATGGAGTTCACATAGTCAAAAGTGAGTTTGGACGTCAACCCATCACTCTAAGAAATCCTCAACTTTCATAACTATGCTTTAATTGTAGGAAAAACTTTGATTTGCCCTTTTTTCAAAAAAAATGTATACAAATGTTAAAAATCCATGGTACATCCAAAGCCACAGAGAAACCCTGTCTCGAAAAACCACAAACAAAAAAAATTCATGGTACATAAAACTCCATCAGGAGCCCTGCTAAACTGGACTGTGGTTTACGTAAGTATTTGTGCAATTTCACTTCAGAGTGAAAGAATCAGTAGCAAATTAACCACTATTATGATGGTTTATAAGAAATAAAAGTCTAACCTATATTTTCAAAATAAAATTAAGCAATGAAGGCCATTTAGGAACAGGACAGCCGTGAGACTTAGAGGTGGGAAGCTTTAAAGACAGAAAAAGCCAGGTCCTCTCTAGAACAGTCCACTGCCATCCCCACCCCTGCCTAAAGCTGCCTCAGGCTCAGCTTTAGCATCTGCCTGGGAAACTCAACCCAATACAACTCCAGGTCAGGGGTCCTACTTGATAGTCTCCTTTGTGCTAGCCATTGGGCATCAGGCTTCCTTTTTCTGATGTCCCTCATTATTCACGAGTTCTCCCCTAAAGGTTCCGAATAGCTGAAGTACAGGGAAGTTCCCCAAGGTCCTCTTTTCAGTACTTAACCTCCCTGTGCCTGTTGGGTTTCGTCAACTTGACACAAACTAAAGTCAACTGGGAAGAGGAAACCTCAGTTGAGGAACTCTATCATAGTGACCTATAGGCATGTCTATGTGGCATTTTCCTAATTAATGATTGATGGGGGAGGGCCCAGGCACTAGGCAGGTGGTCCTAGGCTATATAAGATAAGATGAGCAAGCCAGTAAGCAACACTCCGCCAAGTCTCTGCTTCAGTTCCTGCCTGGAACTCCTGCCCTAACTTCCCACAATGATTGACTGTGATTGGACCAGAAAGCCAAATAAAACCTTTCCTCCCCAAGGTACTTTTGGCAAAGTGCTTTATCACATCAGCAGAAATCAAACTAGGCTGCCTTCCCTCAGGTTTCCTCTTATCTTACCAGCCCCACCCCTGCCTCCACAAGTCATTTTATCCAGAGCTAGTTCTAGGGCAGGTTCTAAAGCTACAGAGAAACCCTGTCTCGAAAAACCAAAAAAAAAAAAAAAAACCTCAAATGCTTGCACCCGGGTATTTCAGTAATTTTTTTTTCATTTTGGCTTTAGTTATTCCTCTGAAGACACTCATTTCCCAGATTCCTTAAGGCCCAGCAACTCTCAGGGCTGATTCTGACTAGTGTAGGCTGGCTGCAGTCTTACCAGGTTCCTTAGTGCCTGCCCTCAGGTGCTAGTCCCTCTGACCCGCTATCTAGAATGCCCTTCCCTCTACCACAGATCTTGATCTGAGAGCCTGTCCACGGGTGCTAGCTTCTCTTACCCACCATCTAGACCACCCTTCCCTCTACCACAGATCTTGATCTGAGAGCCTGTCCACGGGTGCTAGCTTCTCTTACCCACTATCTAGACCACCCTTCCCTCTACCACAGATCTTCTTGCTTTTGGTAGCAGTAGGGGTTGAATCCAGAGCTTTGTGAATACCAGGCAAGGGTTCTCTACCACTGATCTACCCATAGTCCATTTCTCACTGTTTTGAGGCTTCTCTCCCTAAATTGCCGCAGTGGCTTCAAACACGTAACCCTACTCACTCACCCTGAGTAGCCTCTAAGAGTAGCTGCACCACCAGGCTTGGCTTACCCCATTTTTTTCCTCCTAACTACTATTCATCCTACAACACCCATCTGAGGGAGGGATTGCTGTACTTCTCTGACCGCCCAGAGAATACCAGCTTCCAAGAACTAACAGAAACTACGTGTTACAGAGACTCTGTACGGTAAACTAGCATTGCATATAATGAACTTAGGAAGGTGTGCTGGTTAGTCTGTCAACTTGACACACGCTAGAATCATGACAAGAGGGATTCTCCTGAGAAAATGCCTCCACCAGGCTGGCAAGTCTGTGAGGCATTTTCCTAATTAATAGCTGATGTGGGAGGGCCCAGTCCACTGTGGGTGTGGTATCCTTGGACAGGTCCTGGCCAGTATAAGGGAGCAGGCTGAGCAAGCTTTGGGGACAGCAAGCCAGTAAGCAGCACTCTCCCATGGCCTCTGCTTCAACTGCTGCCTCCAGGTTTCTGCCCTAACTTCCCTTCATGCTCGAAAGAGGCCCTCTCCTCCCCAAGTTCTTTGAGTTAAGGTCTTCATTACAGCAATAGAAACCTAACTAAGACCAAGAGAAGGATCTGAAGAGGGCGGGCTCCCCCCTGGACAGAGGTTCTGCCTGGCTTTCTTCACCTTAGGTCTGAGATGCTGCTCTGCTCTCAAATGGCTTTGTCCGTCTCTTCAAATTCTTATTTTGTATGTATGTATTAGTGTTGGGTCTGCATGTATGTATGTGCACCATGTGAATACCTAGAGCCCATGGAAACCAAAGCATCTGCAAGGCTAGTGAGTTCTGGGAACAGGTTCTGCATCAGGGCAGAGAGCTTAGCTGGTGAGGGACTCAGTTTGTTCTTATATTCCCTATTTTCCCTGCGTTTCCTCCTTGGATATCATGTAAAGTTCCAAGTTGTCTTAACTGTGCCATAGTGAACCTGAAAGCAAAGATTTCTTTTTTTTTTTTTAAACCACGTTGTCTTATTCAAGTTTAACCCCAACAACGTAACACATTGTTGTTACGTGTTAGGGTGTATGACAGCTCCCTAACAATGAAAGCGAAGATTTCTTTTACCTACTCTTCACTTGAAGAGTTGAAAACCATCAGCTTACTAATGAGAGAAGGCTGAAAATGAAAATGTACTTCAAGTGTAACAATCTTGGGCTGCAGAGATGATGGCTCAGAGGTTAAGAGCACTGACTCTTCCAAAGGTCCTGAGTTCAATTCCCAGCAACCACATGGTGGCTCACAACCATCTGTGCCCTCTTCTGGCCTGCCAACATATATACAGTCAGAACACTGTATATATAATAAATAAATAAATCTTTAAATTTTTTTTTAAAAATGTAACAATCTTCCTGAAGGAAGAGGATTCAGAGGAGAAGAAGGGCTGTGGAGCCCAGCCACTCTTTCCCAGCTGAAAGTTCTCTTTCCAATACTGTATCTTAAATGTAGGGGCTTTGCTTTATTACATAATATTCTTGGCCTGGGGAAGTGACTCAGTGGTAGAGTGCTTGCATAGGATGCACAAGACTTAAGAGTCCATCCCTAGCACCACACACATACACAAAACAAAACCTGTACTCTAAAATTTTGCTACTCAACTGTGCACATCACCATCATGCACACACATGACGAGAACACATTAGTAACTCAACTGCCTAATGGGATGAATGAAGCAATGTTTGGATGTCTCAGTTTTAAAGCATCTAAGGCCACCTAGTCTAATACCTCCCCCAGAAATGTATATTCATCTACATAAGGTTTTCATGGGTCATCAAAGTAGTCACTCAAAAATATCAATTTAATCCAGAACAGTTAAGATGCTGTGTTTCCAGAAACGGAGTGGAAGGAGGTTCTATACAGTCACTGATACAACAAATATTGAGGGACTCCTGCATGCCAGGCACTGTACAGATCACTACAACCGAGAAGACACATAAAGCTCCCTAGAGAATTCACAGAACACAAAACAGACACGAAGTATGTATATTGTTGTTTAAAACAAAGAATGTTAAGAGTTTTTCAAAGGTACACATACACATATAATGAGCCACAACTGGAAAAAGGAAATGAGGGTCTCCTAAGAACAATGCTATGGCATTATTTGTAGCTGACCCTTGTGGTTCAATAATGAATTGGCAAAGCGGCTAGTGGTAATGTCTTTGTAAGTGCTGGTGAAAAAAAAAAATCAATATTCTGTCTTCCTATCTTTAGCATTACATCACGAGGCACTAACATTGATTCTGAGAAGCAAGAACACACAGATCAATTCTCTTTTAGTGAAAACTATAACTAAAAATGCTCCCTAAAACAGTTACTTTCATGATTGAGTGACCCAAAGAAGCAAAGCCTTGCCAACCTGAACAATCAAATTTACGAAGCCAACGACCCTGGATTTCTGTAGGGGCTGATTTAACAGTAACTCCACAATAAGATAAATTCTGTTATATACACTGCAAACTAGGAAAGCAAAAGATAACTACACACTGAACTTCCTTTGTCCTGCGGTGAAATGAAACTTACTCTTCACTTCCACATACACTGTTAGCTTCTCTAGACACTGAATGAGCACCTCCACCCTCAAGGAAAAGACATTGAAATGAGAATCAGATGCTTCGAAACTAGTCTGAAGGAGCTGAGGTCTGACAAGCTTTCTCCTCCTCTGACTTGATTCAATGAACTTATGAATTGCTTACAAATTAGGGAACAATTTCATCTCCAGCAATGACAAGGGACATTTATCAATATAGTTCTTCAGTATATTTTATGGAAAATATTTCAAAAAGATAATTCTCTGACCAAAAAAAAAAATGGAAGCCCAGAAGCGATCTGATGCCATCTAAGCATGTGGCACCAAAGGAAAAAGTGAAACACTGTCATAAGACTTCTTTATGAATTTCAAAAGGCTCCCACGTTCACCTCACTCAACTTCTTCTGTTCTTCCGGGACTGACTGCCATTGATCATATGTTGGCAGTATTTTCCCACGGATCTGTATAGGAAACAAAGCGGCGCACTTTACACTAAGCATGATGCAGATGCAGACGTGAAATATACACATGTAATACACTCGTCCTAGTTATACTCAAGAACCTAAGAGACAAATCAAGTAAAAATGTCTGAGTTTACATCATTGAAAGTGCCGAAACGATTATTTTTTTTTAAAAAAAAAAGGTGAACACTTTTGCTCTAAGTTTGCAAGTTTAGGAGTCATGGAAAAAAACTACTTCACCATGGTACCAAACCTAACCACTTGATTGAAGCTAAAAACTCAGATATTCACATCCCTCTCCCGTGTTACAACTGTTTTTAGAATGCTTGTGAATATTACCCAATTTCATATATATTTCATATATATTACCCTAGTTCCCTTGTTCAAGGGGCATTCCTCTGGAAGTCAAAAACGCAGTGCAAGGGAGAACACTGAAGGCAGAAGAACTAGAGTTACTTCTGCTAACTAAGCAAGCGGAAAGGAAGCAGGCAAAGGGAAGGAACTCAAGCAGTTGTCTGCAAAAGTGGCGCCTTGCAACTTCCAGAAACTTCCCCCTTGAGCTCCAAGACCTAAGATCTTAGGAAAGAAAGGCACCTCACGCAGAAGCCCACAGTTACTGTCTTCACAATTTAAGATGTCCTGGAGATACACAGGTCGGTAGAAACACTGTGTAGAAGAAAGTTGTAGCGTTTCCTTTCTTTTTTGGGGAGTCAAGAACTGGACCAACTAGCGTCCCCAAATCAACCTGCTATGGCAGGCTTCTTCCAAGCTAACACACCTGCAAGGCCGGGCGGCTCCTCCCTCTGCCCCTCCCACCCCCGAATCTGGACCCTGGTCTGATGTCCCCGGCACCGTCAGCCCAAGGGCCACTCAGACTCCGCCAGGAGCCAGTCCCTGCGCTCGGAACTGAACCAGTAGGCGCGGTCTCCACTCCCACCAAACCCCAGTCGGACCTCTGCGCGGCCGAGGGGCAAGCAGTCCGTACCTGTCTTCCGAGACGCTGATGACACCCTCCTCCTTAGGCACGATCACCGCCATGTTCACCACCTCCTGCGACCCCTCGACCCGTTGCAGAAGGATCGGCTTGCGGGTCAGGGGCTGGGGCTGGATCTCTGCCGCCATCGGAGGGGGCGCGCCCGGGGAGCGGCCGACCGCTCCGGGGGACTGGGCTGAGGAGACAGTTCAGGTTCGCGCTCAGGATCGGGCTGAGATGCAAAGCGGACCTTCGGAAGCTGGCGACCATAGCCCTGACGCCTGCCCAGGGAACGTGCCCGCTCCGGCTTCTGGAACTAATACCGCCGCCACACCGGCCGCAAGCCGGCGCCACCTAAGAGAGCAGGGGGCGGGGAGCAGGGGCGGGGCTGGGGCGGGGCCTGTCGCAGGGCGGCCGCTCCACTTCCGGAGGATGGGCACTGGCGGCCAATGCGCGTGCGTCACTTCAGCAGCCACTTCCGCCCCGTATCCCTTCATCCCGCCCCACTACACCCTCCCGTAACTCTCCGAGCCGTGCAGCTCTGGGACGCATGCGCTCTGTTCCCGCGGTCCCTAGCCTACCTTCCCAACCCCTTAAAATCTGTGAACGCGCTTGCTTAGAGCCCCACCTTCTCCAGACTCTGGAGAATGGGGCGGGGAAAAGCTGCGTCATCCCAGCCGGAAAAGGGCCCGGAAGAAGGACAGAGGCTAAACTAGTTGAGGAGAGACTCTGCGTGCGCGCAAATGACTCGCCTCCAGGCCTTAACAATAATGCACCGGGGAGGGCGCTGTGCTATCGGCCAGAAGTGAGCGCGCGCTCCTGCCAACCCCGCGTGGACTCCTGGATGTTGTAGTTTTCTTCATCCTCCCGGTCCTTGTTCCAGAAGTCGGTAACTCCCACTTCTCAGCCCTGGAGGAGAGGTGTGGATAAAGGAAGCCCAGCGACTTCTGTGGGTGATTGCTCAAGTCATTGTCAGAGCTGGTATCTAACGGGGAGAACTAAAGAGCAGACTCTGCTGAGCAAGTCTTCTCGCTGTGTCACACCGCCACCCCTCGTAGTGGGATTGGGAATAGGAAAGAAGAGACTCATACAGGATTCTTTGAGATGTCAATCTTCTCTTTGTTATATGACTAAAGGACTTTTTGTCTGCTCTTGTTTCCAATCCCCAGCAATTATACATGTTTGCTTTCTCCAGTGACGATGGACAGTTAATATAATAACAATAGAATGACTATAATAAAGATGATAAACACTGACTGGGTTGTGGAAAAATGGAACTCCATACACTGCAGGTGGAAATGTAAAATGGCTTGGTCTCTGGGGGGGGGGAAAAAAGTAGCATTGCTTCAGGGGATAAACACTGTGCTACAGTCAGATTCAAAAGAAACTCCCGAAAACCACGTATCTGTGGTGCCTGTTGAAATACCAAAATCCTTGCTAGCCTAATTTCTCAAGCTCACTGGCCCCAGCTCACTTCCCCCAGCTTCTCATTCCTATTTAACCCTGACATTTCTTCTCTCACTACCCCCCCACCTTTTCTCATGGCCTGGAGTCTACTGGCCATGGTTTTTTGTCTATTACTTTCTCTCCCTGCCTGCGCTGAACTATCCCAGAAACCTCTGACTGTGCTCTCCCTCATATCTACAATGAAAATCTACTCAACTGTACTTTAGAGCGTTCATGTCATTACTTAAGACAGATACCATGTAACCTGGCAATTCTACTTCTGCATAGAGACCAAAGAAAGATGAAAATGGTCTCACACAAAACTGAATGTGCTATTTGTGCTGGCTAGTTTTTGTCAACTTGACACAAACTAGCATCATCTGGAAACAGAAACTTCAACTGATGACATTCTTGAAAAATAACTGATATGTGAGGGACCAGCCCTTTATAGGCAGTGCCATTCTTTGTAGAAAATAGAAAGCTGAGCAAGCCACGGGGGAACACAAGCAGTGTTCCTCTGTAGTTTCTGCTCTAGTTCCTGTCTCCAGGTTCCTGCCTCAGGATCCCACTTTAGTTTTCCAAGGTGATGGACTGTAACTTGGGAAACCTGTCCTCCCCCAAGTTGTTTATGGTCAACATTATGTCTTAGACAGCTCGGTGGGAGAAAGGTAGAGGACTGAAGATCTTTGGCTAGAAAAGCCATTGCGTGTTCAAGAGATAATGTGTGAACTGGGAAGATAACGCCTAGAGAACAATGTAATAGCCAAGAAGTGCATATAACCTCACTATCTACAAAAGATAAAATGCTGTAAATAGCTAAATGTTTCTTCAGCATAAGAAATAAAATATAGATACATGTTACACATAGGAGAGCCTTGAAAGCAAAATACCAAGTAAAAGGAACCAGTCATAAAGAGTCATTTCTTTTATTTTAAGATTTCACTTATATAAAATATCCAGAGGAGGCAAAGCTACACGGACAAAAGAAATCTGATTAGTGACTGCACAGAATTGGGAAAGGGAGGATTAAAGCAGTCTGAGGGCTGTTTTGGGGTCATGTATGTTCTTATGCCATGTGTGTGTCTGATGCCCAGGGAAGAGCATTGGATCCCCTGGAACTGGAATTATAGACAGTTGTGAGTTTCCAATGGATGCTCTGAATCAAATACGGTTCCATTGGAAGAGTGGCCTATGCTCTTAACTGCTGAGCCATCTCTCCAGAACTATTTTTTATTTTATATTATGTATATGTATGTGTGTTATATGTATGTATGCCAGAGTATATGTATGTGTACCACATGTATGCAGGAGTCCACCAAAGTCAGAGGAGATGGACCCTGGGAACTGATTTACAAATTATTGTGAGCCACGATATGGATGCTTGGTTTTAAACCCAGGTTCTCTAACAAGTGCTCTTAATTACTGAGGCATCTCGGTAACCTACTACCAAGGCTATTTTTGATCGTTGTACTAAAATGATTTCTATTAGATTAACTTCTCACTCTTGAATGGCCAGTTATGAAAGACTTTCAGGCAAGAAAAGCAGGAATCACAGCAGACTCCACAGTCCATTTTAGTAACAAACAGCATGTATTTTTTGGCACATTTAGCAACCTAAACTGGAAATAGAAGACAGGGTGGGGTCTGGGCCTCTGGAGTCAGCTGATGAAATACACAGGAATCCAGGTGCATCCAGCAGTCTGAGACCCATAGAGGTAGTGGGCCAGTCATAAGTGGACATTAACTGGCAGGTGGCCATATACCAACCTTCAGGTAGTGTTGTAAATAGGCGGAGAGGTGTGTGTGTTGTGTTCCCCAGCCACCAGCTCCCAAGCCCCCAGCCACTGGCCCGCTCAGCTACTGGCTGCCTGCACCCAAAATAACCACATGACAAACTGGATTCATTTAAACTCTGCCCGGCTTACTGTTGTAAATAGGCGGAGAGGTGTGTGTATTGTGTTCCCCAGCCGCCAGCTCCCAAGCCCCCAGCCACTGGCCTGCTCAGCTACTGGCTGCCTGCACCTGAAATAACCACATGACAAACTGGATTCATTTAAACTCTGCCCGGCTTATTATCATTAGCCTTTTCTTGGCTAGCTCTCATAATTAAACTAACCCATTATAAAAGTCTGTAAGTCACCACGTGGTGACTTACCGGAAAGGTCTAACCTGCATCCATCTGCGAAGGGTGGTTCGTGGCTTCTGCTCACTTCCTCTCTTCTCCTCCCAGAACTTCCGTTCTGTCTACTCCGCCCACCTAAGGGTTGACCTAACTATAAACCAGGCAGCTCTTTATTTAACCAATCAAAGCACAGAAATACAGGTGGACCCTCCCACAAGGTAGAAATTCAAGAGCAAAGGTCAAATCCATGGCAACAGAAGAAAGACACAAAGGGCTGTGGAGGTAGAGGAACTGATATTCCAAACCAAGGGATGAGACAAGAAATGAGAGCTTTGGGGCTGGAGAGATGACTCAGAGGTTAGGAGCGCTGGCTGCTCTTCCAAAGGTCCTGAGTTCAATTCCCAGCAACCACATGGTGGCTCACAACCATCCAAGATGAGATCTGGTGCCCTCTTCCAGTCTGCAGGCATATAGAACACTGTATACATAATAAATAAATCTTTTTTAAAAAAAAGAAAAGAAAAAGAAATGAGAGCTTCATAAGGCATACTGAAGGAAATGGCTTAAACCTTTTGAGCCCTGTATTCTCCACCTGTAAGTTATGGGTGGACATTTCTAGTGCCAACTTTATACCGTGGTTATACAAGAGGAGGAGGCGGAAGAAGAAAAATGGAGAGCCTTCATTTGGAGGAATAATCTCTGTATCTTGCAAGGAACAGCTATAAAGGACAAGGGCAAGACGGAAGGAATTGGAAGAAGTTCAAGAGAAGAAATGGGACAGAGGTGACACCTTTGTCTCAAGACAATGGAGTGTAACGGTGAGGAATGGATTGCTTGTAAGGGTCATGGGTCACCATCAGAGTCAGACCGAATTGCAGTAGTAAAAGTCTCACTCAGCTTTTAAAAGTTTAAGTTAAAAGTTGTTAAAAATTAAGGCTTGTTAAAAGTCTGAGGATAAGAAATTCACAGTAACTTCCTTCATTGTGTAAGTCGGTTTAGAATTCAGTTTGGGACCTGAGTGAATTTTCTGAGTGACTCAGTTATATACTGGTGACTCAAATAACCTATTGTACGCTGTAAAGACTTGTCACTCAAATTGGCTTAATAAAACGCCGGTCGGTCAATAGCTAAACAGGAAGCATATAGTCGAGGCAACCAAATTAAGGAGGATGGGAAGGAGAAGGGCAGAGTCAAGGTCATGTGCCATGCTGATAAAGGTACCATCATGTGGCAGAGTGTAAATAAGGAATATGGGTTAATCTAAAATGTAAGAGTTAGCTAGTAACAAGCCTAAGCTATCAACCAAGCATTTATAATTAATATAAACCTCTGCGTGGTAATTTGGGAAGCAGCTGCCAGGTAGTTGGGAACATCAGCAGTCTGGACAAGAAACATCTGCTTACACTCTACAGTGTACAAGCACTATGACAAATCGCGCTTGTATTTCAACCCAGAGCAGTTCAAAGCATACCTTCTGCCTTCCTTCTTCCCCTTCCTTTCAACAGCCACAGGAGCTCCTTCGGCAGGAAGATTTGGTGGAGACTGAGGATGTAGGTCAGTGGTAGAATGCTAGCCTAGCATACTTGAAGGCCCGGACTCTACCCCCAGTACAGAAATAAATAAATGAATGAATAAACAAACAAATGAATGAACAAACAAATAAGCAAAATAATTTTTAAAAAAATACCCTAAAGTCTGATGGTTTTGAAGCCTCACTCCACCAAAATGCCTGGGCATTTTTTAAAATGTAAATCCCTAGTCCCTCTCCTTTAACTACTAAGTTTTAGCATAGCCTGAGTACTGTAAAGTAGTTCCAAGTACTCTTAATGTAGGGAGCATTCTAAGTCTAGTTTACCCAATAAAGAGCTCATAGGAAGTTTGAAGGCAGTGTGGAAGTGGGGCCTCCAGCAGAAGGACTAGCTCTGATCTTTTTGTCTTCCTCAAGGAAGGACCATATAGGCTGCTGGATTTTCCATTGCTGCTAATGAATGCTAATGTTTAGGCAGGTATCTTTACTATTGCCCAGTGAGGAAGAAAACAGCTTGTCTTTCTGTACTCAGTTGTTCTGGGAACTGCCGTGAAGGTGTTATTTTTTTTTTCGGTGTGTGTGTGTGTGTGTGTGTGTGTGTGTGTGTGTGTGTGTGTGTACTATGTGTGTGGGTGCCATTGGAAGACAGAAGAGGTGTCAGATCCTGTGGAGTTTGAGTTACGGGACGCTATGAGCTCCTTGAATCCTCTGCAAAAGCAGTACACAGTCCTAACTGTGGAGCCGCTGCTCCAGTTCCCACTGGTTTGATTTTGAGACTATGTCTCATTGTGTAACCTAGGCTGGCATTGGTCCTTCCATGCTGAGATTACAGGTGTAGGCCACAGTGCCTGGTTAAACACAATAAACACGTTTTTAGATTTTTAATTTTTGCCTTATTTTCTCTTAATCTTCTTCTCCATTTCCTCTGCTTTAATCCAGACAATATAGGCCAACAGTAAGGTTCTCCACATATAGAGGATTGAAGCTAGATTTACCTATGAATTCTCTATCCATATATACTTATCATCTATCTGTTTATCTACCCACCTACTACTTTTTTTTTAAGTTACCCTTCTTAAAACTTTTCCTCACATTTTTATTATAGAGGGATGCATGCAACAGCATGAGTATGGAGGTTAAAGACAATTTTCAGAAGTTGATTCTTTCCTTCTACTATGTGGGTGTCAGAGGTCAAACTCAGCTCATCAGGTTTGGCAGCCGGTGCCTTTACTAGTTGAGCCATCTTGGCAGCCCAACCCCTACCTTTTTAAAATAGCCTTTATTTTGTAACAACATAGTCACAGCAAAATTGAGCCAAAAGCAGAGTAAGTTCTCATATATGCCTTGCACTAATAGTCACAGTGTTTCTTTTCTTTTCTTGTTTTTTGTTTTTGTTTTTGTTTTTTTGTTTTTTCCCCGAGACAGGGTTTCTCTGTAGCTTTGGAGCCTGGAACTAGCTCTTGTAGACCAGGCTGGCCTCGAACTCACAAAGATCCATCTGCCTCCTGAGTGCAGATTAAAGTGCAAGGATTAAAGGCATGTGCCACCACCATCTGGCAAGTTACAGCGTTTCAACTGCCCCACATCTCCCACCAGTGTGCAGCATTTGTTTCCAACAGTGAGCTTACAGTGGCTGCCACTGTCACCCAGAACCAAGAGTTTCCACTAGGCTTCCACAATTCTTAGAATTGTGCATCCTACAGTTCTGGACAAACGTAGATGTGTCAATCATTACACAAATCACAGAATACAGTTGATTTCTCCCCAAATCCTCTGTGCACCAACTGTTCATCCCTCTTTCTCCCTGACCTCTATCAACTATTGGTCTTTTTTACTGTCTCTACAGCATTGTTTTGTTTTACAGCTCTGGGGATTGAATACACAAAAATATTTGTGCACTGTGTGAGGATGTATTGCTGTGATTGGTGTAAAAAAAGCTGAACGGCCAATAGCTAGGCAGAAAGAGGTTAGATGGGACTTCTGAGCAGAGGCAGAGAGAATGAAAGAGAGAAGAACTGGGAGGAGGAAGCTAGGCATTCAGATTTTGCCAGCAGACTCAAGCAAGTCAGATGTACTGTACTGAAAGGAGGTAAATGAAGCCGGGTGGCACACGCCTTTAATCCCAGCACTCAGGAGGCAGAGGCAGGTGGATCTTTGTGAATTCAAGGCCAGCCTGGTCTACAAGAGCTAGTTCCAGGACAGATCACAAAGCTACAGAGAAACCCTATCTGGGGGAGGGGAGGGGAAGAGGTCAACAAACCACATGGCAGAATGTCGATGTAAAATTATAGGTTAATTAAGTTATAAGAACTAGTCGGTAAAAAAACCAAAGTCAAACAAAGCTTTCATAATTAATAAGAAGTCTCCATATTGTTATTTGGGAGCTGGCTGGCAGGACAGAGAAAGACTTGCTACAGGACCTGGAATGTGCAGGGAAAGCACTTTATTACTCCATGTCTCCAGGCCAGCTGTTCATTTTTTCCTGAATATTTCATGGTTGTAATCCTGCAATCTGTAATCTTTTCAGACAACTTTCACTTGCTCACCTGGGTTTTAGGTCCTCTGTGGTGTTTCATGTCCTTATGACTCATTTCTCGTTATTATTGAGGAATATTCCAGTATCTAGACACACCAGCCTTTGCTTCTCTGTTACTTACTGAAGAAATCTTGTTTTTTTACCAGGGTTCAGCAACAATGATCAAAGTAACTGCAAATATCACTGTGTTCGCTTTAGTGTATATATAATTGAGCTAACTCGAGTGAGCATGAAGGAGCAAGATTTCTGGATCTTATGGTAAGACTGTTTAGGCTTATAAGAAACTGGCAAGCTATCTTCCAAGGGAGTTGTACTGCTCTGCACTCTCACCTGCAATGTATCTCAGCTAGATTTACCTAAGCTTCAGAGGAAGATTAACTCTTAAAATTTTCTACATAGGAACTGAGAGAACAGAGGAAAACAAAATGAGACTAGAGCCCAGTCTTAGAGTGGAGAAGGTGAAAGGGGAGGTAAGGCAAGGCATTTCCCAGGACGTCCATGCCGATACAAACACGATCACCCGTCACCGGCTCTGCACTGGCTACAAAAGAGGCAGAGGTTACAGCTGTGGAGGGCTGCTTCTTAGAAGACCCAGAGCTCGGAATTCCCAAGGGCACTTGGTCAGGAAAAGTGAGGGCAGGAAAGTTCTCTAAAACTGATGGTTAACCAAAGCAAGAACAGAAACCTCAGGGAACTTATAACCAAAAATGTCCTTGGTTTAGCTCAGGAATCTCAGCCTCACTCACCATTCAATAGACTTTCTCTTCATTCATTCATTTTTTTCCAGAAAATATTTATTCAGTTTCTGCTATGCACCAGGTACTGAGCTGGTTACTGGACGTTGTATTTCATAACTGTCTTATGAAATCAAGGGCAGAGCCCAAAGCCGCACTTACCCTGAATTTATCATTAGAAGCCTCCAGCTCTGGGACACAAGGAACAAGTAAACAAGAGGAATTGATGTGACAAGAATTTAGTAAGTACAACTCAGGCTTCAGCTGAAGATAAGGGTTTGGTGACAGCCACTGCAAGTGGTCGGCATCGAAGAAGATTTAGAAGAAAGTACCAACGCAGCACGAAGATAGTCTCTAGGGAGAGTCAAGTGGGGGAGGGATGCGGGTGAGACACATATTGTCATTTAGGCAAAATGATTTATTAACTTGGAAGCGCAAGTATAATTATAGTTCCTTGGTTAAGGAATGAACAATTTATATCTTGTGACAAATTGAGCAATAACACATTTTTCAACAGGTGCCTGCTTTTCGTTCAGTTCTCCACTGCAAATTATACAAATGAGAAAAAGAAATGGCTCTGTTGATGAAGAATGAGCTTGTCTTTCTCCTCTAGGCTATTAGTTGAAGTCCAATGGCCAATGGCAAAAATTGCAATGCTGTCCCTAGAATCTTGGCAGAAATGGAATCTAACGGGTTTTGGGTATATCTGTTGAGACTTTTTAAAGACTTTTCATATGCTTCAAGAGCCAGTAAAATATGCATAGCTCACTTTAGATGAAGCAGCTGTTGTCGTATGTATACGCCTCTGCCTCATCAACACGGTCTCCTGCAAAGCGCTCCCCACCCTGGACTCCACATTGTAAACTCCTTTTAGGCAGACACTCTCCTGACCTCCTGCCCCTGGCATGCAGCACAAGGCCTGATGAGGGAACAGAATAATGACAGCCAAGGTAGAAGACCGACCTACCCTTTGGATCTTTTCAAAATAGTTTCCAGCGAAGTGCCCATGCTTTTCCTATCAACAGAGTTGACTTGTTAATTTGTCCTGGAGATCAAAAAGATCAGGATGAATGTTTGCTACCCAAGGCACTTGTGAAAAAATTGGTTAGGATCAGGTTCACGCCCCTGAAGAGCAGCAAAGGTCCAGGGAAAGGAGCTTTTGTACTGAAGGATTTAATGTTACTCTTTTACCGCCCCTGCTGTTACATCTCTAGCAGAAAATATAAAGGAAAGCAAAACCAAACAAAATCTTTAAAATGAAGAAAGCGCTGTATTGATCAGGTGGGAAAAGTTCATATAAGGAACAGAAGAACCGCAGACCAAGATGCTACTGATATCCAAACTGTCCATCCCAACATTGGGCTCCTCTCACTCACAGAAAGGTCTGGCTTTCTGTAAACATACAACATACACTCACAAATGAAGTACTTTTGTATTTGTGAAGACTTACTTCATGCATGTGAGTGTATGTATGTTTGTACACAACATGTATGTCTGGTGCCTTTGGAGATCAGAAAAAGGCATCCCTGGAACTGGAGTCAGAAACATGTTTGCTGGGATCCAAACCCAGGTCCTCTGCAAAAGCAACAAATGCTCTTAACCTCTAAGCTGTCTCTCCAGCCCCGAGTTAGGATTTCTTGTTGTTTCTGAGAAAGGGTCTCACTGTGTAGCTCTGGCTGGCTTGTAACTCAGAATTCCTAAAGCCTCTGCCTGAGTCCTGGAATTAAGGTGTGAGCTACACATCTAGCTGCATTATAAAAAACAAGGCAACATTTTGTTTTCTTTTTTATTATTATTTTTGTTGTTGTTGTTTTCAAGACAGGGTTTCTCTATGTAGTCCTGGCTGTCTAGGAACTAGCTCTGAAGACCAGGCTGGCCTTGAATCTGAGAGTCACCTGCCTCTGCCTCCCAAATGCTGGGCTTAAAGGCATGCACCACCACCAGCACCAGGCTGAATCAAATATTTTTTTAAAGATACTAAGTTTGGTAGGGAAGCTGGGTGGTGGTGGCGCATGCTTTTAATCCCAGCACTCAGGAGGCAGAGGCAGGAGGAGTTCTGTGAGTTAAAGTCCTGCCTGGTCTACAGAGCTAGTTTCAGGGCAGACTCCAAAGCTACAGAAAAACAAAAAACAAACAAAACAAAACAAAACAAAAAAAAACAGATTGGTGGGCAAAGGATTTGAAAGTGACACTTTAGGAGGAAAAGTAAAAGAGGAAACATGACTTGGGTTCCTCCCTAGTCCAGCTTTGCTCTCTCCAGGTGATCCACATGCGGCTACATAGTCTTTTTAAAGTCATAAAAGGAACTGGAGAGATGGCTCAGCCATTAAAGGCTAAACTCATAACCAAAACGTCATCTCAGATGTCACTCCCTAACGTGACCAAACACCTTAGGAGTTTTCTGTGTCTCTAGAGCAGACTCTGTTCTCATTGGAGGGTTCATTTTCCATCCCCTGTCAGCGCAAGCCAGCAATACTGCAGAGTCAAATAGTGAGAAGCTCTCCCATAGCTTGTTTAAACAATGAAAGCAGGACCTCTGGCCACTTCATCAAAGTTAAGTCCCCGGCTCCATTTCTTTGCAATCCCCTTAGTTCTCTGTGACAGCTTTTTCTTCTTGTTGCCTTTTCTTATCCTAACAAAATGACAAACAGCCATCTTAGGTTTGCATGCTTTTTCCATGTCCAATAGCACTGAGTGTGTCCCTGTCCCCTGAGGAAGCCATGACCAATTCACTTAGGACATGCTTTTTGAGAACCATCTGTGGCAAGAGAATGGACCGTGGTGACTGGGGCCCACCCAAGAACTAGGAATGAGGTCGGTTGTTCTTAACTCTGAGAAACTTGACTGGGAAGAGAACAGATGCTAATCGGCAGCTCCAGAGTCTGAATCGCTCACCGTTCCTAAGGCCCTGGTGCGCCTCCCACCTGCCTCCTCAGATGCCCGCCATGCTCCACCTCAGCTTTCTGGTAAACTCTTACTCTCGTAACCTCTGATCTACTACTGTCTAATCTTTCATAAAGCCAGCCTACTACTCCTTTCTCTGTGATTCTGCTCTCCTCATCAAACCCAGGGCCTCTCACATCTAAATAAGTACTCTACCACTGACCAAACCTCAGCTCCCCCCCATTCTTACTGTGTGTCACAGCAAACTTGAGGTCTTGTCTCTGCTGGAACATGGTCTCCCCAGACCGAAGGCTAAGTCCTTGGGTGAGAGTCCCTGTCTAACTTTTCTTTATTGTTTTTCTTCCTTCCTTCTTTCCTTCCTTCCTTTTGTTATTTCTTTTCTAACTCTTGGTACTATGAAATGACCAGAGTGTACATAAGCATCCCCTTGTATAAATTCTGGGTTTGCCGGGCAGTGGTGGCGCACGCCTTTAATCCCAGCACTTGGGAGGCAGAGGCAGGCAGATCTTTGTGAGTTCGAGACCAGCCTGGTCTATAAGAGCTAGTTCCAGCGTAGGCTCCAAAGCCACAGAGAAACCCTGTCTCGAAAAACCAATAAAATAAATAAATAAATAAATTCTGGGTTTTATGAATTTTGCTGAAAGTCTTTTTTACCAAACTGTTGTCTCCCTGTTATAGGTGTGGCCTGCACTGGCATCGCAAACTGAAGAGACAGCCCTCCAAACTTTCACTGGAGCCCAGGACACCAGCAAGTGAGAGAAGAAATGGCGATCACCATGTACACCATGTTTCCGTTATTATCCCTAGTCAAAAGAGGGGAGCACACCCCAGCATCACCTTCCCATCTTACAGCTTTGGGAAAACTGTCCACTTTACCACTGCTTTCCCTCAGTTAACAGGATCTGAAGCTACAGGATCAGTGGCAGGCGCTTAGCTAACTCATACAAGGCTCTGGGTTCCAGCCCCAGAGCTTAAAACAAATAAATTAATCAATCAATCAATTAATTAATTCAGTAATAGTTGTGGAGGTAAGGAATCAAACATTTCAAAAACAAGAAGATGATTACTGTTAGTAGCTCCTGGTTAGGTACGGGCAGTAAGGGGATTTCAGACAAATAATGAACTAGCAAATGAGCTTCATTCTGAAAATACTAATGAGGACGACGATAACTCACAGTTCTCAACCTTCCTGAGGCTGCAACCCTTTAATACGGTTGTGGTGATCCCCAACCATGAAATTATTTTCATTGCTACTTCATAGCTGCCATTTTCCTACTGCTACGTTATAAAGTGTAATGTAACTATTCGTGTTTTCTGATGGTCTTTGTGGGGGGTCATGAACCACTGGTTGAGAATTGCTGTTCTGAAGGGTTCTGGGACTTGACGATGACATATGCACCATTATAGATGTTTCCATCTTATTCGAATTATAAAGTTGGCAGAAGGCAGTTCTGTGACCTTGGTAAGCCGCATACAAATGCCAGTGCTAGCCCCCATTAATAAGTACGTATAAGGTCTACACTGTAAATGATGTGTCTTCGCGGCCCAGCCACAGCATCCCTTGACTCATTGCAGAGGGGCTGATCAGTACGAGACAGTGTTAGTCACGGAAGGCTCTTCAAGGGGTCGAGTCACTGATTTTTGAACAAGAGGCTGACATGGAAAAAAAATCATGCTTTTAAAAATCATATCTTAGCAACAGGGTGGAAAATGAAGTGAAGTGAGACAAGGCAAGAGGGTCAGGTCGGAGACTGTACTGTAAACGGAATGACGGAGCCACCCTCCTGTGGGGGTTGTGGAATACAGTGGAAACGGTTAGCCAGAGCAACATCGCCTATTGCACAACAGTGTGGGTTGTTTGCAGATAACCTGGCTTGGACTCCAATTCCAGCCCTGCCACCCTCTGCCCAAGTTACCTGGGTAACCCGTCGGCCTACCCTAAGTCTATTCTCTCGTCCACGCCCACAGTCAAGACATGATGTATACAGAGAGTGCTCATCACATTGCTGTCTGAATAGCCTCTCTGACCGGAATGGACCAAGCTATTCTTCTTTCTGCTTCTGGCAGCTAATCCAAGCATAGCCTTGTGCAGGAGGTGGGGGTAGAGGGTGGGATGGGGGATGGGAGTGGGGGGGGGAGGGCTCAAGGTTACCCTGGGTCACAGAACAAGTTCAAGGCCAGACTGCTATAGAGGAAAACTCTGTCTCAACAACAAAGCCACTGAAATCAAATTCATAAATTGTCACTGAAATAGGGTCTCAACTTCAAGCACTGCCTCTTCTCTTGGGCCCCGCCTGTTTCTGGTCCTCTGCTTTCCAGTGAGTGCTTTGGGTAAAAGCATGTTCTACAAAGTCTAGGTCTGTAAGCTACTGTCAGGCCCCAAGAAATCCCTTTTCCCAGAGTCTGGTATTCAGACGAAAGCCAGCATTCCCCAGGGACAAGATAGTTCCACCAGGTGGTGGTGGTGCACGCCTTTAATTCCAGCAGAGGCAGAGGTAGGCGGATCTCTGTGAGTTCGAGACCAGCCTGGTCTACAAGAGCTAGTTCCAGGACAGGCTCCAAAGCTACAGAGAAACCCTGTCTCGAAAAACAAAAAAACAAACAAAAAAACAACAACAACAACAAAAAGAAGGTAGTTCCTACCTGCTAGAAGGCATCATTCTCTTATCTCTGGCAAAAGACTCTTCAATTAACCAAAGTGTGTGGTATACCTATTAGCATATCATGGTCTATGCTAGCCTCTAGGCTTCCCCAGTCCCTACTGTACCTGTTACAGTCTTCCTGGCAGGCATACCCTGCCCCTACCTACCTCTCCAGCCCCGAAGTTTCTTTTCCTTCAGCTTCTCCTTTCTCCTATATAACCTAGCCATTTCACCTGCATACTTTCTTGGGTCCTTGTTCCTCTCTTGACCTCTTGGTCTGTGGCTCCTCTCTGAACCCTCTTTCTTCTCTCTCTCCTCTTCCTCTCTCCCTCCCCTCTCCTCATGGCCTGGGTTCAGTCTGGACCTTTCCTCTGACTGTTCTATACTCATATTACTTCATATACTCATAACCCTTCTCCACCTTTCCTTGGGGCAATCCTGTCCTCTTTTCCAACCAGTTACCTATTGTTAGCAAGAATCTGGAATAGAACACAGTCTCCTGGGGGTGGTTTTGAGGACAGAATAAGTATATAAAGCTCTGACTCCAGTCCTTGACACAGGGAAATGCTGCTAAATGGTTTACCAAAGGAAAAATAATATGTGACAGAATGTCAGGTTTTGATTACTAGATGAGGGACAAAATAAAAGAGGAAGTAAGGCTGGGTATGTAGCTCAGCTGCTGGAGTGCTTGCCTAGCGTGCAGGAGGCCATGGATTAAATTCCAAAAGCGGAGCTCACTTATAATCTTGGCACTCAGGTGGAAGCAGGAAGATCAGAGAGTCAAGGCCATCCTTAGCATGAGACTTAAAACAAACAAGCCAGGCGGGCGGTGGTGGCGCATGCTTTTAATTCCAGCACTCGGGAGGTTGAGGCAGGCGGATCTCTGTGAGTTTGAGGCCAGCCTGGTCTGCAAGACCTAGTTTCAGGACAGGCTCTAAAAACTACAGGGAAACCCTGTCTCGAAAAAGCAAAAAACAAAAATAAGCCAATAGGAAGAATGGGATAACAACAAGTTTGCAACTTTTCTAACTCACCTTTCAAGACCAGGAAAGCCGACAGAAGGACAGACTGTTTGAAAGGTGTTTGGGAATGGTAGAGCTCTCTCCAGGCACCCACTGAGAAGATAGTCTTGCAGACAAGGCAAAGTCCAAACTTGTTAGGCAGACACATTAGATACTTTGTGACCTGTCCCAACCTGCTTCCCGAGACGAATTCTTGTCAATTCATGAAAAATACACCCGCTGAAGGTGTCGGCCCAGACTGTCTCATGTATCATCTGTGCTTCATTGCCTTTGGGCACAGAGTCCTCTGGTTGAATTGTCTTTTGTTCTTTCCATCTTTTTGTACTGAAGGTCAAACCCGGAGCTTCCTGTGTGCAAGGCAAACTTTCTACCACAAAGTTGCACCTCTGGGTGGAATGTCTTACCCCACCCTCACTTCAGCTCCTCATTTAAGCTAGGGTTTACACTGGTTTACATACTTGCTTCTCCACAAAGCATTCTGAGTTACTCCCTGCCTTCTCTTGATTGACATAGAATTCCACAGAGGTCTCTATGATGAATCACATTCTATTCTCCTGTGTGTGTGTGTGTGTGTGTGTGTGTGTGTGTGTGTGTGTGCGTGTGTGTGTGTGTGTGTGTGTGTGTGATGTGTACAGGTATGTGCATCTAGAGGCCAGAGGTTGGCTTCAGGTATTGTTCCTCAAGTACTGGTCTCTTTTCTTTTCTTTTCTTTCTTCCTTCTTCCCTTCCTTCCTTCTTTCCTTTCTTTCTGGGTTTTTGTTTTTGTTTTGTTTTTTGGTGGTTTTTCAACACAGGGTTTCTCTGTGTATCTTTGGAGCCTGTCCTGGAACTTTCTGTTGTAGGCCAGGCTGGCCTTGAACTCACAGAGATCTGCCTCTGCCTCCCAAGAGCTGGGATTAAAGGCGTGCAACACCCCTGCCTGGCTATCTTTCTTTTTTAAGACAGGGTCTTACACTGGCCTGAATTTTCCTAAATAGTTATACTGGTTTACCAGTAAGCCCCAGGATTCTGCCTGTCTCAGTCTCCCCAGTGTAATACTCAGCTCTCTAAAACTTAAATTCTGAAGATCCAAGTCAGGTCCTTCTGCTTTACAAGGCAAACATTTTGCTGGCTGAGCCATCTCTCGGCCTCCCAGTTGATTCTAGTTTACTCTCTATAGCTACCTGTGGTCCAGGACAATAGAGACCATGATTTAGTCTTCCCTGGCTTGACACTATTTGGCCTATCACAACACTTCATAGGCTCATTGCTGAACAACACCCAGAATATTGTTTTTGAAGAAAAAGAGGCATAACTACAAGATGATGTTTTTTTATTCAGCAATCCACATACAAAGCTAATCTGTGATATAATAATTAGAGTGTTGGATTCCCTAGATCCTTTAGGGAAGATATAAACTCACCTTATATGACTCTTGCATCAACAGAAGCAATAAAGTGATTAGAATTCTTTATGAGATGTTGCTTCTCTGTAACCAAAGCAATGTGGCTACTATGGAAGAGGGAGTGGCTAGAGGCTTGTTATCTCAGAGCAGTTAGCAGGCCTGGTTGTGTCTGTGCACATGCCTGCGTGTCCTTAGTTTTTTTCTAAAGATATTTTTCTATTCTAGTTCCCATGGCTCAGCCAACTCACCTTACCCTGATAGGAACCTCTAATGGAAATGAATATTTCCCTTCACCTCTGTCCAGTTTAGGCTTAAGCATATGATTTTCAAGGAACACAACCAGGAGGTCAAAATGTGATTATTTTACTTCCCAGTACCTCCAGACATTATTCTTTTAAATGTTACTTCCCACTATTGCCATATTATTCTTTTTTTAAGATTTATTTATTTATTATGCATACAATGTTCTGTTTACATATACACACCAGAAGAGGCACCAGATCTCATTATAGATGGTTGTGAGCCACCATGTGGTTGCTGGGAATTGAACTCATGACCTCTGGAAGAGCAGCCGGTGCTCTTAACCTCTGAGCCATCTCTCCAGCCCGCCATATTATTCTTTAAAGTATTTTACTTCAAAGATTTTAGAGAATTCCTTTACAATAATTTAGTTGGGATTATAGGTATGTTGGGGTGGGAGTTAGGGTTCTATGCTAATTCAAAGGTCTACACAGTGTAATCTCCCAACCTCTCCTTCCTCATCCCCAGAACGTTACCATGGGCACCAAATAGTCACATTCCTATGCTCCCTGCCAGAGGGGCCTTATGCATATAAGGAAATGGTAATTTTCTCTCGTGGTCTTTACATAAAATGTAGCTTGGCATATACAGTCCTGCTTCTTACTTGTTTCTGCTAAATAATTTCCTTCCTTCTTCCTTCTTTCCTCCCTTCCTTCTTTCCTTCCTTCCTTCCTTTCCTTTTCTTTTTTTTATCTCTGAGACAGGACTTCTCTGTGTGAAACTCCCTCTGTAGATGAGGCTTAGACTTAGACCAGCACTTAGAGATCCACCTGACTCTACAACAATTTCTTTTTGTTTGTCTGTTTGTTTTTTCGAGAAAGGGTCTCACTTTGTAGCTCATGAAACTCACTATGTAGACCAGGTTGTCCTCAAACTCACAAATACGCTCCTACCTCGGCCTTCTGAGTGCCGGGATTAGAGACATGTGCCATGGGGCTGGAGAGATGGCTCAGTGGTTAAGAGGTCTAGCTGCTCTTTCAGAGGACCTGGTTCCATTCCCAACACCCACACAGCAGCACACAGCTGTCTAACTCCAGTTCCAAGGGATCCGACATCCTCTACAGACATATATGCAGGCAAAACACCAATGCACATTAAAAAATTAATAACTCATAGGAAAGGTATGTTCACTGCTCCGGACAACAGTTTCTGTCTTTAGCTCTTTCTATACCTTTTGGTCTTTTATGTAGGACCATCATCTGTCCTACCAGGCCCCTGTAAGCCTTTCTCAGATTTGCCCCCATTCCTTATCTTATGGACATTTCTGCAGTTCATCTAAGCCTCAGCTTTCCTACTGAGCCTGTGCCTGCTTCATTCTGAAAACCTCTTTCTTATCTCACAAAGAAAACAGACACCTTTGGCTGGAAACCCTGTAATTTCCTGCCTCCAGTGTACCTTGTACATTGTGTTCTTTCACTATCAGCATATAGCTCCTGGACTGTGCCTGCCTTTGTCTGGCCTCCATGCCTCTCCGAATGCCACTTTCACTCCCTTTGGTTCGCCTGTGAAACATTCTTTAACCTTTCAAACCCAATCCAGGATATCATCCTAGAAGGAGTCAACCAGTCCCTTCTGTGTGTTATATCTGCACCTCAGGTGCTTGATGGACCTTCCCCACCACCGCACTGCATATGTTGATCTGAGATTTGTCCATGAGGCTGTGTTCCCACAAGTCTTGCAAGTGCTGTGCCTGAGAGCTAATTTACATCAGAATGCCCAGCACTTGCCAAAGTCCATTAACAGAAGCTACTCAATAAATATTTGTTGTATAGATACTGTGAGAGATGCAAGCATGCACTGTAATGACAGGGATTTGCAGAAGTCGAAATGGGTTGTCTGCTTTGCCTGTCTAGAGGAAACATCATACCATCAGTGGTATGCCTGATTTGAAAATATTCAGTGAAAGATGCCTGATTTGAAAAATGATAATATAAGGTATGCAACTGTAAAAATGAGCAAGGAAGATTGTAGTACGGTTTGGCACAACCTCCAGCCCACAAAAAATGACACTGAGATTCATTACTAATTAGGAAAGCTTGGCCTTAGCTTAGTCTTTTTTCTAACTAGCTTTTAAAATTTTAATGTGTTTCTATTAACCTATGTTTTATCACATGGCTCAGTTACCTCCTCTCTGTCCTATAGGTCCAACTTGTTCCACATCTTGCTGGCATCTCCTTCATGTGCCTAGATTCATCCCAAGTTCCTCTCTTGCCCAGAAGTTTCAACTAGCTATTGGCCGTTCAGTTCTTTAATAACCAATCAGAAGATGCCTTGGCAAAGATACATCTTCACAGTGTACACACTATCCCACAACAGAAGATCTCCATGTTAATAGAGAGAGAGTTTTATAATATACCAATAACTGAAGAAAATATATAGATATAGAAAAGTATACATAGTAGACTTTCTATGCTACAAGGTGAAAGAAAATATATATTGTATATTCTCCTTTTTGCCTTTGTAATCCTAGAAGCAGAGGTTAGTTTGGAGGACCTGAGTTAAGTTCCCAGCACCCATATTGGGTGACTCACACTGCCTGTAACTCCAGCTCCTGGGGATCTGATGCCTTCTTCTGAATCCTCATGGGCACAGGCACACTTGTGCATGCACACATTCGCACACAGTTTGTGTAAATCTTTAAAACAAACAAACCCTAGAAACAGCATATCAAAGATGAAGAAGAGGAAAGAATGTAATAACCTGAAAATTTCAGGAGAGTGAATAGAATTCAGACCAGTAAGGGTGTTGTGTGGTGGTGGTTGTTGCTGTTTGTTTTGTTTTTAAAAACCCAAACAAAGCAACATAAGACCAAAAAAAAAAATCTTCAAAAATACCACTGAGTGAGGTTTGTGTTGGCCATCTACTTCTGGGCATGGTCTGCCCTTAAATGTGGTTTGTATATCCAGTGAGATTCCATTGGACAACATGCACGTGGCCTGTTAAGGTCCAATCCAGATGAGCTCCCAGAACTAAGAGGGAGAAGTGGACATGAGCTCCCATTCCTACCTTAGAAGCTACCTCCAATTCACAACTGCCCATTAGAGAAAAATTAGTTTTCCCCAGCATTCAGTTTAGTTTTCCTGCCTAGCTTTACTCTGCTAAGCCACTGACCAAAATAGATTCTCTATTCATTAGCCAATAAAAGCAACACATAGGGCTGGAGAGATGGCTCAGTGGTTAAGAGCATTGCCTGCTCTTCCAAAGGTCCTGAGTTCAATTCCCGGCAACCACATGGTGGCTCACAACCATCTGTAATGAAATCTGGTGCCCTCTTCTGGCCTGCAGACATACACACAGACAGAATATTGTATACATAATAAATAAATATTTTTTTTTAAAAAAAGCAACACATATACAGAAGGAGTTCCCACACCATTTTCCTTTTTCTGTTTAAATAAAAGGGAAAATTTTAACTTTATCATAGTAAAATTACATATAACAAAACAGGTATAAAGCAAGAATTATAGTTACCATATTTATATCTACTTTATATCTTATCATAACTAAGGAAAACTATAACTACCTAGTCTTCAACTCCATCAAAGACCCCAGAAGGATATAATATTACCTAAGTTAACAGGAAGTACATTGTAAGCAACTTCCAAAAATTCTAAAATTGACAGAGACATCTCACTACCTGCACAGTCACCCAAAGTTCTTCTGTATCATTGGAGCATCCATCTTTGGCCTTCAGGCCCATAGTATCTGGCAGACTTTTTCATGAAGCAGGAAATTTCAAAGCAATTATGCCTATATTGGCAGTTTGTCACTCACTTTCTTCTGTGTCTTGCAGAATGCCTGGCATACTCTTTCATAAAGAATGAATCCTGAAGGACCACTTCACCTTTAGGCAAGTTCAGCAGTCATTTTTCTGTGGGTCCTGCATGTCCAGTTCATACAAAATAACATCAAACAGTCCAGGCAAGAGCAGTTTCTTGCCCAAATGGCTGGCAAACTCCATAAGGAGCCTCTTTAATGCCCATCTCCCTCTTGAAGTAATTGGTGCTCCCAGGAGCACATGTGTCTCATTGTCATAAAAAGTCCTAAGTTATTAAAACATTTAAATATCATATTCTGAAGGTCTTTGAAAGATTTAAAGAATACCTATCTAAGTGAAATATACCTCTGTATATCTAGAAAACCTAACTAACATGAGTAGAAGCTTGACTATTATAGGTGATTATATATTAACCTATATTTCTTAATTATACATTACATTTTTAAGTGAGATGCACAAACACAATACCTTAATCAAGACCAGAAATATATATATATAACAAAATTGACCTTAAATAATTTGTATCAATAAACCAGGATCCATACCAATGCAAATCTCTATAGCATATCCCCCTTTAAATGTAAACAAACATTTATAAACAATATTTGGGGAATTTAGGTATAGTTCTCTCCAAACTGCTTCTTGCTTTTTGTTCGTGAAGTAATTTTTTGGGGGTGCTCATGGTACCTTTCAGGGAGTCTTGGTCTACCAAACCACATTAGTCTGGAATTAATCCACAGGTTCTCATTCTCTATGGAAACAAGAAAAGAATCTCTTTTCCAAAGCAACAAATCCTTAGATCCAAATTTTGGAATCAAGATACCTTTAAAATATATAGGTTGGTTTAGCTTAGCAGCCCATACACTGAAATGTCTCTCATTAAGTATCTCTTTAACAGTCAAAAATTTTAAAGAAAACACAATAATATACATAATCCAGACTCTCTGTATATATTCCATCTTTATATGGCTTATTTTTCTTATTCTATTACTTTTTCTACAAGTTTAATATTTTATTATCTTTACTCCTTTAATCTATGACTGTCTTTACTCTTTTATATTACATTTACTGTCTCTTTCTTTTTCTTCTCTCTCCCAAGCCTATGTACATTTTTTAAAACACTGTGTCTCATTTGGAGGTCTTTTATTTCTGAATCTGTCCTATTGTGCATCTGAAATCCTTTTCTGTCCAGAAGTGCTTCTTATAATGCTAAGTGACATTACTAGGACTAAGGCTGCTTTGCCTTTTGGCTCTGCCCAGTCCAACATGTCAGAGGTCAGTTCATTGCCTCTGAGAGTGGATGCAGATGGAATAATCTGGGGACAGCAGAGGGGAGATAGAGGTGCTGATTTAAGCAACTCAAACTCACAGTCAGTCAGTACATACATAGATATGCCATTTCTTCATTAACCAGGTTAAGATTAGTGAGGTGTTTTCTTCCTTCTACATGCTGTCCTGTGACAGACTAGACTTTGTAGGTGGACTTTTCTGTCCTGTTAGCCTGTTCCCAAATAACCACATGCCTTCTTATTAATTCTAAAAGCTTGGCCAGTAGCTTAGGCTTGTTTTTAGCTAGCTCTTATAACTTAAATTGACCCATATCTGCCCTCCCCCGGCTTGTTCACATCATCTGTGTACTTTCTATGCTTCTTCTTCTGCATCTGGCTAGGGACTCCTGCAACTTCACCCTTCTTCTCTCAGCATTCTCTCTGCCCCGAAAATCATGCCTAGCTACTGGCCATTTAGCTTTTTCATTAACCCAATCACAGTGACATTATGGTCACACAGTGTAAAGGAATCTTCCACAAGACTTAATGCTGGTGATGAAGATCACAGACACCAGTGGCTTTCAATGTCTGAGCAGTATTGGATAAATCATCCCCCTGTGCCTGTTCCTGAAGTCTCCTGCTCCCCTGTCCCCCTCACCTCCAGCTTGCACTCCATGTCAAACTATAGGGTTATAGACACATGTGACTCACATGGTTTTCTACCTTGGTGCTGGGAATTTGAACCCAGGTCCTCAAGTTTGCACAGCAAATATTCTTTCCTGCTGATCCATCTCCCAGCCTCTGCCAACATTTTTTAAAAATGCAACTGTATTGTTTTGTGTTAATATAAGACAATCTGAAATACATGGAGAATAAGAAAATAATGTAAAATGAGGATTTTAAAAGGTAGAAAAATTGGGAGCAAAGGGAGTTTAATTTTTAAAATGCAGTCTCTAACTGGTGAGTGTTTGCAGGGTGTCTAGTGTCTGTCTTACTTTATCCTTGCCCTCCTTCAACCTGTTTACAGCACAGGTGATGGCCACAGGCTAGGCATCAATCATTCATATCAAGTAGATATATATATATAAAAAAAACACTACTTCATAGGAAGTAAAAACCAAGATCTTTGCTTTTTTTTCTTTTTTCTTTCTTTCTTTTTTCTTTTTTTGGCTATAGGGTTTCTCTGTATGTAGCCTTGGCTATCCTGGAACTTGCTCTGTAGACCAGGCTGGTCTCGAACTCACAGAGATTCACCTGCCTCTGTCTCTGCTTCCTGAGTGTTGGGGTTAAAGGTGTGCGCCACCACTGCCTGGCCTTCACAGTGCTCTTAAGGATTATGCAACCTGTCATCCATCAGTGTGCTTTACTATGAGTTGATTTCAGAATGCAGCCCCTTTTTCCATTCTGCAGGTGGGACTCAAGCCATGCCAGGGTCCTTGCGCTTGTCCTTCTGCCTGGAGCACTTTTCCTCTTCACAGTCAGACCTTCATGGCCTTGCTCAGGTGCCATCTTCTCCTTTTTAAAATTTAATTTTGTTTTATTGTGTTTCTTTTTTACTTTGTTTAATTTATCATCATCATTATTATTTTTGTTTTATTATTATTATTATTAATGTGTGTGTGGCATGTGTCATTCTGTATAGAATAAACTTTCCATAGAACAGGGTTGAGATTTTTTATTACTATTATTATTATTATTATTAGTGTATATGTGCCGTACGGTATGCAATAGACTTTCCATAGCATAGGGTTGAGATTTGTTTACTTCTCTGCTGCATCCAGCCCCTGCCCAGGACGGAGTGACAGCAGTGTAGAATGAATTCAAGGAGGTGTTAGGTGTTTCTCCATCAGGAAACGTGTGCCCTCCGACAAAGGTTTGATTTTCATTATAGACAATGTTTCTTAAATAATTCATTTATTTTTATGTTATGTGCACTGGTGCTTTGCCTGAATACGTGCCTCTGTGAGGGTGTCAGACCCTGGAGTTACAGTTTGTGAGCTGCCATGTGGGTGCTAGGAATTGAACCCAGGACCTCCGGATGAGCTGTCAGTGCTCTTAATCACTGAGCCATCTCTCCAGGCCCACAGATGATGTTTTTATGTTCAACACTGATGTCTCCTGAAATTAAAACTAAATGGAAAGGACCTTTAATTACATCAAGCTGGAATTTGGACAACGCTGTTTCCCATGTGGACATCCTTCACAGGCACCTGAGAGAGACTAAGACTGAAAGAAGTTGCTTGGAGTCTTTTTCTCAGCATGGGTGACACTTACCGCTTCTGGATTAAAAGAAATGATGGCGCCGGGCAGTGGTGGCGCACGCCTTTAATCCCAGCACTCGGGAGGCAGAGGCAGGCGGATCTCTGTGAGTTCGAGACCAGCCTGGTCTACAAGAGTTAGTTCCAGGACAGGCTCCAAAGCCACAGAGAAACCCTGTCTCGAAAAACCAAAAAAAAAGAAAAAAAAAAAGAAATGATGGCTTCGCACCTACATTCAAATCGACCTTTCCTGTTTTAGCCTGACTCCTCCAGCCCTTATAACTCGTTTTCAACTTTGTTCCAGTGGTGTGGACTTGCTCCCTGCCTTCGCCTTGCTGGAAATAACGCCCACTGAGCTCTGCTCCTGCAGCAGTAGACTTGCAGACTGCGGAGTCATTTAATAGTGTTCTAGAAGAAAAGTTGATGACTCACTCCACAGCCCCTGGGGAGGTGGGAGGTGATTGCAAACAACTTGGAACCGGGCAAGAAAGCCTAGTGTGAATGCCTCCCAGCAATCAAACACCTACCAAAAAGTAATGTCTTGTCTAAACTTGATTGAATGCTGATTTTATTTTTCCAGAAAGATGTTAGCTGAACAGTCTGCTGGGCCCAGTACTATTTCCTTTACTCTGACACAGTGGAAGTTGTAGCTGTACTAAGTTTTATAGCGTCAAATAATATGTATTCGGAAAAAAGGTCACCCTAAAGATTTTTAATTTTTTTCCTCAAAACGTGATTCTAATTTTATAGGATGGGAGGGAGGGGTGACAGTTTTAATAGAATTTTTATTCAATTAAAAGAAACATTTTTGGTTTTGCTTTTGTTTTTTAAGATAGAAATCAAGATCTAATACACAAACAGTTTAGAACAGGGCAAGAAAGCCTATCATGAATGCCTTGTAGCAATCAAATATCTGCCCCCCAAAATGTCTAAACACAGCCATCTAAGTGGGTACAGCACCCCAGGCACAGCCCTGTCCCTCCCTCATCCCTCCTCTGCCCCCCATCATACTCCCCTCCCCTGTCCTCTGGGATGCCTTAAACCTTGAAAGGTAGTGATGCCTTTGCTTGTATAAAGACTTCATTTGTGGGCCTGGGAGTGTAGCTCAAGGGTTAGGGTGCTTACTGAAACCTACAAGACCTAGCTAGGCTGGATCCCTAGCTTGGAAAATGACATCCATCTCGTCATAGGTTGGAAAGGTGACTCAGCTGTTAAAAGCACACTGCTTGTCTTTGTTTGCTTTCTATTGTTGCGGTAAACACAATGACCAAAAGCAAACCTGGGGAGAAAAGGCTTTATTTCAGCTTTACACCCTCCAGGGCGTACTCCAATGCTGAGAGAAGCAAAGGCAGGAGCTCAGCAGACTGTGTGGAGGGGTGTTGCTTACAGGCTCATGGATTGCTCCGTCCGCTTTCTGATACCTCCCAGGAAGGACCTCCTGCATGGAATGGCACCATGCATAGTGGGCTGGGCCCTCCCGCATTCATCATCAATCAAGAGATTGCCTGACAGACTTGCTTTCAGGTCAATCTAATGGAGCATCTTCTCAATTAATATTCCATCTTCTGGCCTGTGTTGCCACTGAAGGTCGGGTAGATTTCTGTGGTCTATGTTGCAGCCTAAAGCCATGTTGATATCCATGACCCCATCTGCATCCGAGGCCTTTGTCAGGGTCCGTGGTCATATTGCAGCCCAGAGCCCAGTTGCCGAGTCGTTCCCTGTGCTGATGCCAGAAACCATGTAAAAGCCCATAATCCGTTGCTCCCTCGGACCGAGAACAGCATATAAACTACTTTGACAGTGATATTGATGACTGCAGACGCACAGTTGAGAAAGAGGGACATGGAAGACTTCTGTGACAACCCCTACCTCCACCATAATCCCGCCCCCCAAGTAGTAAACTGTGATAGGGTGCTGAAGTATCTCTCTTCACAGCAGATGGCTTCCGGCTGGTTGCAAGAGGGAAAGGCCTCAGCCCTATTTAAGGGGCAAGCTGCTGAGAGTTTGTCCGAGCTCCAGTGAGTATATAGATAACACAAATTGGACTTTTTTTTTTTTCTATTTTGCTGGGGTGCGGGGAGTCACAAGGGCTTCGGGGATGAGGGAAGGATGAACAAGGAAGGACTGGGAGCAAATGTGATGGGGTGTGTAATGAATCCCTGTCACTTTAAGATTTAGCCACGCCCACTCCTCTTCTGAGTGGAAACCTGGAGTTCCCGGTTCCATTGCATTCTCTCTGTCCCCTGCTCTCGAAGGAGGCCTCCCATTTCCCCTCTCTCTCTCTCTCTCTCTCTCTCTCTCTCTCTCTCTCTCTCTCTCTCTCTCTCTCTC
>JAQHUG010000124.1:502916-518322 GCA_028555095.1 Dicrostonyx torquatus
TCTGTGTGCATGTGTGTGTTTCTACTGTCTCTGTCTCTCTGTCTCTCTCTGTTTCTATTGTCTCTCTGTGTGCATGTGTGTGTGTGTTTCTACTGTCTCTCTCTCTCTGTGTGTGTGTATGAGGGTATGTATGCATATGTGTGTACAGTTATGCTCACCCATGCATAGAGGCCAGAGGTCAACATTGGATGCCTTTCCTCTATCATTCTCTACCTTAGTTTTTGAAACAGGGTCTCTCATTCAATTCAAAACGCACTGTTTTATATAGGCTGGCTGACCAGTGAGGCCCCAAGATCGACGTGTCTTCACCCCCATGCACTGGGATTACTGGCATGCCTGGCTTTTCTGTGGGTGTTGGAGGTCCAAACTCAGGTCCTCATGCATGGGCAGCAAGCATTTTACCCACTGAGACATCCTTCCAGCTCCTCAATATCTCTTCTTCATCAGAAGTATGTAGACTAGGAAAAGGAATTGTTCATGAGTTGCTGTACTATAGAAAAAGTTCCCAAGTGATTTTTTTGTCTAGACATTATCACGATGGATATAGAGACAGATAAGTGCAGAACAGTAAAGAGCCATTAAAAAGCTTGAGAAAGAATTTTGAAAAGTTTTACTTTGGAAATACAATACAATTTTTTCTTCAGTATGGAGAATTTTATCCCAGGACCTCACACATGCTAAGCAGTTATGCTGCTACTGAGCCACATCTCCAGCTCTGAAAACAAATCTTCACTCCAAAATATATTTCCCACCTTGGCCACACTGATACTAATAACAATATGCCAGAAGTTTATAAAGACCACAGGGTGATTTTATTAACAGTAATGTTGACTCTCGAATTAGACGTGGGTGAAGAAATTCACAGTTTGTTTTGTATTGTTTCTCTTTAAAGAAATGAAAAGGTTTTAATATCATTCTCCAGATCTTTCTAGTGAAGTCTCTGCACCCCAACTCAGGTTACAAAGGGTTCTCCATTCTCAAGGAAGGTGTCCCCAATGAATGAATAAATACATAAGTGTTTGATTTACTGCTTTTTTTTTTTGATTTTTCGAGACAGGGTTTCTCTGTGGCTTTGGAGCCTGCGCTGGAACTAGCTCTTGTAGACCAGGCTAGTCTTGAACTCACAGAGATCCGCCTGCCTCTGCCCCCCGAGTGCTGGGATTAAAGGCGAGCACCACCACCGCCCGGCAGTTTACTGCTTATTTTAATATGATAAAAGGCCCAGTCTTTTATCTTTACTAATAAAAATAAAAAGAATTCAAGACTTTAAACTACTATCGTCCAGTTTCGACCATTTCCTCCTATTCTTCCTCCCTCAGTGTGGCTGCTCTATAGGTTGGAATGGAGCCCACAAATGAGGCACACTAAAGTCTCATGCAACAGCCAGCTTCATACAGCACATCAGACACCCGCATAAAGTGCACAATCCCAAGGACGAGCTGCGCGCGGTGAGCTAGTCACATGAGGCAAAACTTGATTTTCCATAGAGGCACATAAGCAGATAACAAAAGCCGGTCGTAAGGAATGATCTGAAGTAAACTCCCTTCTACCCACTTTACCTGGGAGGAGCACAAAAACACATTCCAAGGACCGTTCAGTGGTTTGAAGAAATAGAGGTCACAAGACTCTTGTTTTGTTTTGGGAGTTTCTCACAAGAAATCAGAATTCTCCTTACACGACTCCATTCTTGGATCATTTTCTGACACTTAGCTTAACAACAATATCATAATGAATATATGATGCATGTCAGGTTGACAATAACCAAATGCTTAAAAATTTTAAAAACAGTTGGTTGGGGATGGCGCAGATCTTTAATCCCTGCACTCTGGAGGCAGAGGCAGGCGGATCTCTGAGTTCAAGATCAACCTGGCCTGCGGAGTCAGTTCCAGGATAGCCAGGACTGTTACACAGAGAAACCCTGTCTCAAAACCCAAAAAACGCTGGGCGGTGGTGGCGCACGCCTTTAATCCCAGCACTGGGGGGGGGCAGAGGCAGGCAGATCTCTATGAGTTCGAGACCAACCTGGTATACAAGAGCTAGTTCCAGGACAGGCTCCAAAGCCACAGAGAAACCCTGTCTCGAAAAACAAAACAAAACAACAAACAAACAAACAACCTCCCCCCAAAAAATTTCAGTTCTACCCCTACGGGTTTACACAGCTCTCCCACAGACTAAATTGATGATGAAACCAGGCTGACTCTGGGCCAATCAATTGTCATTTAGTCTTTAGGATTTGTATAATCAAAAATTTTAAATCTATTTCAAAATATGTCTTTCAGCATTTTGCTTTTTAAAATGTACATTTTTTTTTCTTTCAATCACTTTCCTGAAATCTCATTTCTAGGATAATGAAGCTGTGTGTACTAAAAATATCTATCTGCCCACTGATGCAATAGTGGCATTAAGATATGGGGGTAGCCAATCACTTTTGGATTGGATTTGAGGTCTTCTTTACAGAAAAGGATTCATGTCTGATACTATAAACCTTACCAAAGACCGTAGAGGGAAACCTACTATGTAGGCCCATATTTTTACACTGAATGGCAGCCAGACTTCCAAGCCATAGTTTGCATCTGCCACACAGGAAGTGGTCACCTCCCTAACATATGCTAATGTTCTTCTGGTTCTTCTTTGTAATTTGGAGGACACCTGAGACAGAGATGTTAATTCAGTCTACAGGACAGAGCTGGCACACTGAGCAGGAAGATAGGAAGATGTGACAGAACAGACTTAGAAAGATGTGAACATGCCTAAAGTAATGACTTTAGTCATTCACCTGGTTACCTAGGAAACAGAATGCTAATGAATTTACCCTCAGTTTACGTTTTGGTATAAAGGCTGTTTAGAAAATAAATGAGAGAAATTTTCAGGATGTCAACTCAGGATTTCATGAGGGATCACTGAAAAACGCCCTTCTGATAAAGCCATGCGAGTTGTCTCAATTACTCCCATGCCTCCCCTCTGGTCTGGAAAAAATAATTTGTGGTTCAGGCTGCCACCGGACCATGACACTGCTACTGTTGTCCTGCTAAATGACATGTTGTCAAACTGCCTTTGGAATATTTATGTTTATGCACATAGATTAGTGGCTGCCCTTAGCCTTGGCTAAAGCACTGCAGTGGTCGGCCTTCATTATGAGGACTAATCACAGCTGGTCAAAGCGATGAGAATACTTGACTATTGCGTGCTCAGCCATAAACGGGATATCATCATTATTATAAGAAAAAAAGGATTTTAACCTAGAATGCCTAAAAGGAAGGTAAGTTTTATATGGGAGAGGAAGGTTGAAGTAACAGGCAGTACTCAGAAGCAGCAGGTGATGAACTACACACACACACACACACACATGCACACACGCACGCACATATGCACAGAATGCACACACACATACACACAATTTGCTTTTATTAACTCATTAATTTATTGTGTCTGTTTTTATGCATGTGGGCATGCAAGTTCAACTGGGTATGTATGGAGGTCAGAAGAAATCTTTGGGAGTCAGTTCTCTGCCTACACCATGTGGAATCCAAGGGTCAAACCTATGTCATTGGGCTTGGAAGCAAGTACCTTTACCAGCTGGGCCATCTTACTGTCCCTAAATATTTTTTATCAAGTATGTTCAACATATTTTTTTCACTGCTGGGAACTGAACCTGGGCCTCACACCACAGTCCTAAGCAATAAAGTAGTGTGTCACAGCTGTCAGCAAGCACTCTGCCTCTGCACGCCCTGTACCCCCTGTCATGAATTTTAAATGTTCAAGTAAATGAATGAATATTTTTGATTTGGGGCCAGAGCATTATGCCTCTGTATATCTCTTGAGCACAAAACAAGGATGCCAACTCTAGGATTCTTAATTAGCGCTTATTATGGTTGGTTTCAATGTCATTAAAACCTCGGTTCTCTTCCTTGAGAACCCTAACTAATATAGCTCTCAACTGGGAAATTTAGTTTCCAAGAATTCATCTCAGAGGTATAGTGGTTAGTTTTGGTTATTGTTGTTGTTGGTTTAGTTTTGTTTTGAGTTTTAGAGGATCTTCTTATAGACTCATAGATAGAAATTTAAGAGAGGAAGCTGTGCTACTTGAGTTAGGCATAGAGGCCGGTCAGCTACATGTTGAACAAGCAACTGCCTGGCAAAAAAAAAAGGGTGGAACACTTCACAGAAAGAGTAAGGAATCTCAGAGCACCAGAAAAAGTATGTTTAAGCTCTGGCCAGTATTCACTAGAAAGACGAGACCCGGCAGACCCAACAGAATGCATGGTGGCTCTTAGGAACTGTGTGAGGATGTGGGAATTCTGGGAATGGAAAGTACAGTGTCTCACTAAAAGGCTAAGTATTCTTCCCATCTCTTTAGCATTGGCTTAAGGTGAACCCACTTTACTAAGTCAGATGACTGACCAGCTCAACATAATTAATTCTTAAGGCAGGAGATAGTGGCATGTCTCAATCCAGAGGTAGATTCCAGTCTTTTGAGTGGATAGCTTTCCCTTAGTGAGCTTTCAATGCTACTATGGCATTGCTCCTTCTGAAGAGACAGTCCTAAAGTCCTTACAGACCCTGTTACAGGCTACTTCTTTACACTTCGTGAAGATGTGTTTATGCTTTGTCTCACCTGCCTAAGGCACCTAATAGGTTTAATAAAAAGCTGAATGGCCAATAGCTAGGCAGAAGAGGCTAGGTGGGACTTCCAGGCAGAAAGAGGAACTCAGAAGATGAATCTAAGTGTGCAGATTTCACCAGTGAAACTCGGAACAAGTCTGATGCATAGTACTGAGAGGAGAGGTAAAGAGCCAGGTGGCAAAATGTAGATTAATAAAAATTGGTTAATTTAAGTTATAAGAGCTGGTTGGAAACAAGCCTAAGCTAAGGCCAAGTTTTCATAATTAATACTAAGTCTCCTTGTCATTATTTGGGAGTTGGTGGTCCAAAGAAAGTCCAATGATAGAAAGACCCACTATAGGAACCAGACCAGAGATTCGAGCCCCAACTTTTCTGGTATTTCTGTCTTCCAGCTATTCATGGTTAGATTTATGTGTCAATTGGTTAGACCATGAGATGCCCAGGCATTTGGTCAAACACTATTCTGGGTGTATCTGTGAAGGTGCTTGACAGAGTAGGGGTTCTCAACCTTCCTAATGCTGTGACCCTTTCATACAATTTCTCATGTTATGATGACCCCCAAGCATAAAATTATTTTCATTGCTACTGAAATTTTACTTCTGTTATGAATCATAATGTAAAAATCTGTGCTTTCTGATGGTCATAGGCAACCCCTGTGAAAGGGTTGTTGGAGCCCCAAAGGATAGCAACCCACAGCTGAGAACTGCTAGACTAAACAAAGCAGATTATCTTCCCTAATGCTGGTAGCTCCATGACATCAATTAAAACAAAAAGGCCAAGTGAAAATTTGTTCTGCCTCATTGGTTGGTCAGTGACATTGATCTTATCCTGCCTTCAGACTCAAATTGAAAAATCAGCTTTCCTGCATCTCTTATCAGCTGGTTTCTTTTTTTGTTTGTTTGTTTTTGTTTTTTTGAGACAGGGTTTCTCTGTGGCTTTGGAGCCTGCACTGGAACTAGCTCTTGTAGACCAGGCTGGTCTCGAACTCACAAAGATCCGCCTGCCTCTTCTCCCGAGTGCTGGGATTAGAGGCGTGCGCCACCACCGCCTGGCAATCAGCTGGTTTCTTAATTGAATTAACACCACTGGCTCTTAGGATTCACAGCTCTGTGTGACTGGCGCAATGGCTTTATGGTTAAGAGCACTGACTATTCTTCCAGAGGACCTGGGTTCAATTCTAATCACCAACATGGTGCCCCACAACCATCTGTAACTCTAGTTTCAGGGGATCTGATGCCCTCTCTGTCCTCTATAGGTGGGTACCAGGAACAGACGTACACATAGGCAACACTCCCAACATATACACAAAGACTCACAAGTCTAAAAAGCTATAGATAAGATATGGGGGTGCACTTCAGCGGAAGAGTAGTTGCCTAGTATGTGTGCAGCCTTGAGCTTGATCCCCAACACTAACAAAGGAGAAAAACCCCTAGACAAAAGTCCTTCTAAATTGAATACTGACAAACATGAGAAGGCTACTCCATAATGAAGAGCGATCAGTGTAATTTACCACACTACAATAAATTTTTTCATGATAAGATAAAGCATTAAATGAAAGATGGACTGGAGAGGAGGCTGACTAGTGTTTACAACACAGACTGTTCTTCCAGAGGATCTGAATTTTGATTCTAGCACGTTTGGTGGCTCACAAATGTAACTCCAGCTCCAGGTGATCCAATGACCTCTTCTGAACTTGTTGGGCACCTGACACCCTCTCCACGTGCGTGCGTGTGCAAGAGAGAGAGAGAGAAAGCACAAGCAAATACACATATAAACAATTGTAAAAATAAAATACATCTTTAAATATGTAACGGAAAGTGACTTTGCTGATTTAATGAAAGACAGCTACAAAACAAACACAAAGGAAGATATCAAAGCTAAAGCTATCCTTAATGTTGAAATACTGAGAGTTTTCTCCTGAATTCTGGGAATATAGCAAGATTTTCCTGGTGTCAGCATTTCTATTCAACCTTGCCCTAGAGATCCTTGAAGGACATTAGAGGAGGAGAGGGAAGGGACAAGAAGATATAAAATTTGAATAAAGAAATAAAATTGACTTTATTCATAGTTAAAGCTATTGTGTTCATAAAAAATCCTGAAGGACCAAGAAGAAGATCCTTGGACGGGTGATTCCCGAGATATAATGTTAATATCCAGAGACAATTGGGCTTTTATACAATGAAACGAGCAATATAATCAACAATGAAGACATAGACAATGGATTTAAGATTGTATACAAGACATGAAATATTCATGGAATTTAAACATGTGCAAAGCTTTCAGGCTGAAAAATATAAAACACTGCTGAGAGAATTTAGAAGTCTGAATAAATGGTATGTTATTCCATGTTTCAGGGTAAAATTGGTCCAAAATGGATTCTCAAAAGGCAAAAATAGCAAACATGATTAAAAAAAAAATGGGCAATGTACCCATCTTAAGACATACCATAAAGCCATAGAAGAATGATTGATTACATTGAAATTCTGAATTGAATAACACATTGAAATAAGACTAAAACTGCAGTCTTCCAATGTTTTCAATGAAGTGGGCAAATCCCTGAGATGCTAAATAAAGTCAGGTGTAGTGAGCTCATTTCCCAAGGTGCCTGGAGCCAGCTCGGGTCCAGATATAAATGAACAGAAAACTCTAGAGTCTTGAAATGCCTGCTGGTCGAGCTGTTCCCCTCCATTAAGCTAAGCTGTCCTCCTCACTCAAACTGCACAGGTTTAGTGAAGAAAATTACTAACAGCCAAGCTTGCCTGCAAGGTCAATGTGTTTAAAAATAAACAGGATGTAAAATGTAGAGATGAACCCACACACAGTTTTGTTGAGAAAAAAAAAGAAAAGACAAATGCAAAGATAAGATCTAGGTGACATCTGAGACTTCACCTTCCAGATGACTCAGTAAAGGGGAAGGGAGGATGGCTCATGCAGGAAGCTTTATAACCCTTTCTTGGTGCTCTGTCAGTGAGTCTGCAATTCTAGGCTGACCCTTGCTTCGCGGTAGCTGCTCCACATCTCCAGGGCTCTTAGTATGAAGTGATGGTCATTTCTCACTCCTACAAGAGCAGGCTGAATGGCTCCAGCCCCAGTGACAGCTGACCTTTAAGGTCCCTAAGTGCCCTCAGAGGCTAGAAGAGGGTATCTGGTCTCCTGGGACTGGAATTACAGACAGTGTTTTCCCATGTGGGTGGATGATGGGAATTGAACCCTCGTCTTGAACAGCAGACAGTGGTGTTTTTTTTTTTGTTTTTTGTTTTTTAATTGTTGTTGTTTTGTTTTTAAACAATCTTTTCTCATTTTAAATACTAATTCCAGTTTTGTCTCCCTCCCCTCCTCCTGCTCCCCTCACCTTCCACCAACCACAGCCCTCATCCATACTCCTCAGAGAGGGTAAGGCTTCCCAAGGGCCGTCAACAAAGTCTTGTACATCACTTTGAGGCAGGACTAAGATCCTCCCCACTATCTAGGCTGAGCAAGGTGTCCCTCTATAGAGAATGGGTTCCAAAGAGTCAGTTCAAACACTAGGGTTAAATCCTGGTCCCACTGCCAGTGGCCTCACAGACTTCCCATGCCTCACAACTGCCCCCCACACACACACAGAGGGCTTAGTTTGAGCCTATGCAGGTCCCCCACCTTCTGCTGTCAGTCTAGAGTCAGTGAGCTCCCACTAACTCAGGTCAGCTGGCAGACAGTGTTCTTAATTGTTAGGCCAACTCTCCAGCACTACCCTCTTGCCAGCACAAATTCTTATTTACCCTTAAAATACTAATTTAGCACATAATTGTACACATTTATGTGCTGCAGTGTGATAATTTGAGACATATAAACAATGCAAAAGGATCACGTCTAGAAAGCTGGCATTCTAGCCCCTGAAATATCTATCATTTTTATATAGTTGGGGAAACCTTCTAATCCTTACTTTTCAATTACTTACGAAATGACTAATAAACTATTACAAACCGTGAGGTGGGTCCTTAAACTTGGTCTTCCTCCCTACTTGTTTCTTGAGATCCGTCAGCAGACTTCCGTCTATCTCCCCTGGAGTATACCCTTCTGTTGTGGTTTGAAAGTGAACTGCTCCCAACAGATTCATGCATTTGAACCCGTTCCCTAAGCAGTGGTGCTTTCTGGGGAGGCTATGGAACCCTCTGGTAATAGGTCATAGCTGGGTGGGTCGGGGATCTAGGAACGCAGCTTGGTTTACAGGCTAGCTCTGCTTCTTCCTGAAGGCTGAGTGCTCTGACTCCTGACCGGCAGAGATACCAGAGGTCACACCACAAGATTTCACCACGGAGGGAGGAGCCCCAGTTGTCAGGCCTTCCCCACGGTGATGAACTGTATCCCCAGAGCCAACACCACCCTTCCTACTCTTTGCCCTTAAGTTGTTATTTTGTCGCATTGATGAGAAAAGAAGCAAAGAGACCTTTTTGGTATCCAACGGCTACTATCATGCCCTCTTTTGGTGTCTACAGATGAGAATGTGTTGTATTTGTCTTTCTGTGCCTGACTCTTTTTGGTTAACTTAAGAGCCTCTACTCCCATCCATGTGATAAATAAGAGGATTCAGTTCTTTGTTGCAACACAGCAATATTCCATTGTATATATGCATTGCAGTTTCTTCATTCTCTGTCAATGGACACCGTAGACACCTCCATTTCTTGGTTAATATGAATAGTTCAACACTACTTAAAGTTTTAATTACATTTATTTACTTATTGATTTGAGGTGGTACATGCTATGGTGTGTGTGTGTGTGTGTGTGTGTGTGTGTGTGTGTGTGTGTGTAGGTAAAAGAGCAGCTTTCAGAAGTTGGTTCTCTCCTCTCTTCATTCTTCATGTGGAGCTTGTGGGTCTAAATCAGGTTGCCAGGCTTGGCAGCAGGCAAGGAATCTTGTCAGTGCCTAGTGCTAAACTTGTGGTCTCCTCTGTATCTAGACTTACAGAACAATAAAGAGGGCATGCTTGTTTTCAGTTTTTATACTGAATTCCTAAAACACACCATAACTATAGCAAAGTGCTTTTGTCAGTCAAGACAGGAATAGCGGGGCTGGGGATGTAGCTCAGTTGATAGAGTTGCCTACCATACATGAAACCTTGTGGTTTGATCCTCAACATAGTATAAAACAGATGTGTTTTACCTAGACCTGCAGTCCTAGCACTGAGGAGAGGAAAGCGGGAGGATTAGGAGTTAAGGGTCATTATTGGCTACATAGTAAGTTCAAGGTCATAGGGCTATATGAGACCCTGCCTCAAAAAAAAAAAAAAGCCACAAAAACAAATTTAAAACATCACACACCAAGCTTTTTTAAACTTGATAACTTTTTAAAAAATAAAGTTTAAAAATTAAAAAAAAGAAGTGTGGGTACTAGAAAGATGGTTCAGTGTCTAAGAGCACTGACCGTTCTCCCTAAGGACCTGGGTTCACTTCCCAGCACCCACATGGCAACTCACATCTGTCTGTAATTCTAGTTTCGGGGGATCTGGCATACTCACACAGACATACATGCAGGCAAAACCGCAATGTACATAAAAAATAGATAAATCTTTTAAAAAATTAAAGTGTGTCTGTGTGCTTGTCTCTGTGTGTCTCTGTGTGTGTGCGCGCGCATGTGTATCTGTGTGTATGTATGAGTCCCTGTATGTATGTATCTGTGTGTGTGTGTCTGTAAGCATGTCTCTGTGTGTGTCTGTATGTGTGTCTCTGTGTGTGCCTGTATGAGTCTGTGTGTGTATGTGTGTGTGTGTGTGTGTGTGTGTGTGTGTATTTTATGCGAGAAAACTGAAAGCCAGTGAGATGGCTCAGCAGGTAAGGCACTGGCTGCAAGCCTGATGGCTTGAGTTCAATACTATGTAAAGGTGTCCTCCGGCCTCTACATAGTGCAGTGGCATCAGCACATCCCCACATACCCCCCATACACACTTCATGCATACAATACACAATAATAATAAATAAACTAAAACATGGATAAATAGTAACACTGAAGGAAGCAGAGGCCTGTACTCTTGATAGGAAACACTGAGTAAAGGAAGTAAGGAGCAGAAGGAAGCAAAGGGAAGAGAGAAAATGGGAAAGAGAAGCCGTCCACGTGAAGACTATCACCGTCCAAATTACGTCTCTGCTACATGTTAGTGGCTGTGAAAGTTAGGTATACTTGTATTCCTTGCAAGGTGCTGTTCATGTACAAGGATTACTTAGAACGGTTAAAGAGACAGACCTGGAAAAATGCCCTGGACAAGGCATCTCTCTAGCTTCTTCCCTGAAAGAACATGTGGCCTGGTTAGCACCATCCTGAGAGGAAAGGGTTGTGTTTGCATCTACCCTCCATTTCACAGACAGGGAAACAGAGGCATTAGTCAGGTTTCTAAAACCAGGAGAGACTTTGGAAGCACAGCTGTCCTCGTGACATTGGATAGGGAATGAGGACTGGTAATTCTTGATCTGCTGGATTATGGTCAAGGCTAAATGTGACAGCACATGGGAAAGCCCTATGGGTTCACTCTCTCTCCCTCCCCTCTCCTTCCAATTGTATCTTCACTCATCTATTTGAAGGGGGCACGGCATGCATGAGAGGACACCCTGCAGGAGTCAGTTTTCTCTTTCCATTATATAGGTCTCAGAAAAAAAAAACTCAAGTGATTAAGTGGCCGGTGCCTTCCCTACTCTACCTGCTGAACCATTATGTTGCCCCCCTATTCAGTTCTCTATGCCGGATAATTATTATTGCTAGGGAAAAATGATTTGTTTTAATCAGTAATATTTGCACGGTGTAAGAACACTCAAGACAAGGGGATCAGATTCTGCAAAATTCATTATGGGACGGTGTTAGGTATGTTCTGGGAATGTGAAGTAAGAGAGTGGTATTGGAGCCATGGTGGCCTGTAATTCCAGCACTTGGAAGATGATTCTCTATGAGTTCAGTGCAGTATGGTCTACACAGTGAGTTCCAGACCAGTCAAGGATGCACAGCAAGACCTTGTCTCGAAAGCAAAGAAACCAACCAACAAATAAATAAAGTGGTATTAGGACTGAAGAGATGGCTCAGTAGTTAAGAGAATGTGTGGCTCCTGCACAGGACTTGGGTTCAGGTCCCAGTTCCCAGGGCTCTGGCATTCACCTGCATGTACCTACACACAGAGACAAATGCATACACACAATTAAAATGAAGGCAAGAAAGAATGAATGGATAAAGAAATGCACATTTACAGGTGGTATTGAGAGGAGGCTATGAAGTTAGGTCAGGGCTATGGATTGTGGGTGACTTGACTTGCTTATATGTCATAGTGAGGTAACTCTAGATCTTATCAGTTGGGAGAAGAGCTCTGGTGACTGCAGTGGATGAGTCATGGTGGAGAGAGTGGAGCTGTTGATATGGGGTGTGGGGGGACTTTCCAAGATGCTCTGGCAGGACTCAAGTTGAGACTTTTTGTTGCTGTTGTTGGTTTTTGTTTTGGCTTTTTGACAGGGTCTCTCTGTATAGCGTTGGCTGGTCTGGAACTCAGAGATCCGCCTGCCTCTGCCTGAGAGACCAGGTTTTTTAAAGTTACAGTGTCTGGATGTGGTGGCACCAAGACTGGGAAGGCAGGGACAGATGAGGGTCCATTCAGCTTGTTTGTCAGCAAATCTAGTCTGATTGGTGAGGCCCAGGCCAATGAGAAATCTTGTTTCAGAAACAAAACTATCCCAGAACTAAATAATAATAGCTGAGGTTGTCTTCTGGCTTCTATGCACATGCGTGTGCGCGCGCGCGCACACACACACACACACACACACACACGCACACACACAGAGTTGCAGTAAACTTCCAATATCCAGCTTGTCATTATTGTCCACTATGCTTTCCATACTCTTGGAAGCATAGAAGAACAGCGAGAAGGCTGAGTGGTGGTAGTGGAACACGCCATTAATCCCAGCATTTAGGAGGCAGAGGCAGTCCATCTCAGTGACTTCAAGGTCAGCCTCATCTTCAGACAAAATTCCAGGACAGCCAGGGCTACACAGAGAAGCTTTGTCTTGGGAGAATAGAAGAAGAAGGAGGAGGGAGAGGAAGAAGAGGAGGATGGAGGAGGAGGAGAAGGAAGAGAAGGAGGAGGAAGAGGAAGAAAAAGAAAGAAGAAGAAAGAAGAAGGATGCAAGAAGCCAAGAGGACATTTGAAAATGAACAAACTCATGGCATAAGCAGGGAGCACTGCTTGCTTATTACTTGGGTTGGATTTGGAGCCTGGCTCAGAGATAAGACAGGTGAGCTAAATCTTGACTTGTAGGTAGTAGAACTTGGTGGAAAGCCACGGAACAAGGCAGGCCAGTAAACCATGGCATTAATGACCAGATACTTTTCCTTACTGACATTGCGAGTTTCCCATCAACAGGATAGGTTTGTAGCCCCACTCTGCCCTTACTCCAGGTTTCCTGCTTTGCCTTGCTGCTGCTAGAACATAACTTTATAGTCATAAAAATCAGTGGGCGGGGTAATTTTTCTTTTAAACATCAGCACATTTCAGTTTCTGTTTCCTACTATTTTAGGATCAATATTTATTACATACCTTTGGGGACTTTGGTTTGTCTTTTGAGTAAGAGTCTTGGGTAGTCAAGTCTGGCCTTGAACTTGCTACGTAGGAAAGCTTGGATTCCTGACCCTCCTGGTGCCACCTCCCAGATGCTGGGATTACAGGAATGTACCACTGTGCTTGACTCATACCTTTGTTTTGAAACACCAATTCCCCTCGTGACAAATAACATTTTAAGCTGGTAACATCATACCTAGAGATGGTGAAAGACCAGTTGATTCCACAAGGCTGGCCTGAAAGCCACCATCCTCCCTGCACAAAACAGGAGGAACCCTGGAGCAAGATCACAGCTCAGACTATGCTGGGTATTTGTTGTTTGCTGGCTTCTTAGCACTGGCCCTCCTGGGTTCTTAAGAACACTCTGCATTCCTTGTAGGTAATTGTTTTGACCCTCCCTGCAGCAATCTAGACAGCCTGTTAATTAATGAGGCCTGCCTTATTTTACTCAGAGCCAGTGCGTCTTGAACCAGGTAACTCAAGTGCTATCGAAGGAAACTGGAGCAGGATTTATTTTGACAGTGGTGTATAGTTTACAGATGGCTGTCTGTCCCTCGGGAAATCCAGGACTGTTCTTCCTGAACCTTGTTTTTCAGGAGACTTGTTCCACATCTTTCAATACGTACTTTCTGACCTTAGGCAGAGTTAGTTTCTTCTGTTATAAACAAGCAAAACAAAATTAAAAATTGGGGCTGTGAGATGGCTCAGCAGTTAAGAGTTTACTGCTCTTCTGAAAGACCAGCACCCATGCTGGTAGGCTCATAACCTCCTCTAACTCTAGCCCCAAGGGCCTCATCTGTCCTCTACAAAGACTACTCCCTCCCTCACAATCTCTGTAAGTAAATAAAGACAACTCAGTTTCTGATACAGCCTGAGAATATTTACAATTTTCTGATAAATTGATTTGGGAAATGAAGACTGAGAAAGCTGGATTGAGAGTGTCTAATGAACGGGGTGGAGGAGTGACTGAGGAGCGGAGTCTAGGCCTTCTGTGTGTGAGTGCAGGGCCTAAACTTGGCTTCCAGCATTACATGAAAAGAGGAAGGAGACAGAAGGAAGGAAGGAAGGAAGGAAGAAGAGGAAGAAAGAGAGAAAAGAGAGAACACACATAATTATAATTATGAGCCACCAGAAGCAGGTATGACATACGTTCCTATAATCCTAACATTCAGGAGTCTGAGGCAGGAGAGTACAAGCTTAGAGCTAGCTCGCAATAAATAGTAAGAAATCAGCCTGTGCAGCATACTGAATCCGAGCTCTGAATAAATACATGAACAAATAAGTAAATAGATTGCATCAAATGATAGTTCATCTGCTTTCCTTACCTTAGTCAAATCGCCGTCCACATAACTGCCCAGAACAGGCCCTAGAGAGTCACCCTTGATATATATGTAGCCTAACTACACTAGGTCTTCTTTTCTCGCTGAATCCTGCTCCACTCCACATTCTGTGCCCAAGAAACAGTTTCTAAAGACCATGTGGAAGAGGCTACTGTGTTTTCTGGCTTCCTGTTGTGCTTGCTTTACCTAAGTCTTGAGAGTTAGGCCTGAGTAGAAGTCTCCTTTGTCAGTCTCTGGCAGCATTCGCCTCAGCAAAATGATGCCCAGTGCTTTGTTGGTGAATGTGTACCATCTGGCTTTGAAAGACAGAGAATGTTTTAAGGTATAGTATTTGGCTACTAAAATACCAAAGGGCACACTGTTCCCAACATGCAAGATTGATGCCTGCATTTGTGACCTCACTGGATGCAGAGTGGCAAGCAAAGCTAACACTCACTCACCTGTGTGTTAGTGAGCGGAACCTTCCCTTCCCCCCTGACAGGGCTTCTCTGCGTAACTGCCTGAAACTGTCCTGGAACTCATTCTGTAGACTAGGCTGGCCTCAAACTCAGAGATCCACCTGCCTCTGCATCCCGAGTGCTAGGATTACAGGCATGTGCCACCACCGCCCACCTGGTTCTGGAATATTACTGGCTGTGTGCTTCCCACCTGACTCCTCACATGACCTGTTCTCCAAGATTCCCTCTTTCAGAGTTCCAGAGACTTGCAATACCCCATGGTATCTTCCTTACCCCTACACATATTGTTGTTGTTGTGTTTTTTTTTTGGTTTTTCGAGACAGGGTTTCTCTGTGGCTTTGGAGCCTGTCCTGGAACTAGCTCTTGTAGACCAGGCTGGTCTCAAACTCACAAAGATCCACCTGCCTCTGCCTCCTGAGTG
>JAQHUG010000124.1:519567-534927 GCA_028555095.1 Dicrostonyx torquatus
CACGCACGCACGCACGCACGCACGCACGCACATGAGTGTAGGTGCTCACAGAGGCCAGAGAACATCAGAGCCTCTAGCTCTGGAGTTACAGGTTAATTCACAAGCCACCTGATAGAGATTCTAGGAATCAGATTCTGCTTCTCTGGAAAAGTAGAAAGCACTCTTAACTGCTGAGTCATGTCTCCAGACCTTGGTACTCTTTCTTATCCCTCAACTTTCTCCTTTTGGAATGGTAACATTAACTCTATGCTATTTTATATTGGAGGTGTATAATTTTCTTTCTTTTTTTTTTTTTTTTCACAAGCTAAATGCTGGCCTTGAGTCTTGAAGGGAACTTTGAGCTTGGGAGTTGAACAATTTTGAAACTGTAAAGACTATGGAGACTCCTGGAGGTGAGCCAAACAAATCTTGAATTATGAGGGGACATGAGCCCGTTGGGGGTTGGGTGATATATTATGATGTAAAATGATGTACTGGGGTGACGAGTTGACAAGGAATGCATTTCTGATGGCTAATCTTACTTATCAGCTTTATTGGATTGAGACATGTCTAGGGATTTAGGTAAAACTCCTTTCTAGCTGAGCAGTGTTGGCACACACCTTTCATCCCGGCACTTGGGAGGCAGAGGTGGACAGATCTCTGTGAGTTCAAACCAGCCTGGTCTACAGAGTGAGTTCCAAGACAGACAGGACTACACAGAGAAACCCTGTCTTGAAAAACCAAAAAGAAAAGAAAATGAACAAACAAAAACCTCTTAGACATCTCTGTGAAGATTTTCTAGAGAATATTAACTAAGAAGGAAAGAGCTCCTAGGTGTGGGAAGTATCATAGCATAGGCATAGCACAGGCTTGGGCCTGGATGAAATCCCTTCCATACACAGGCACGCTCTCTCTTTCTTTCTTTCTGTCTGTCTCTCTCTTTTTCTTTCTCTCCCTCTCCCTCTCTCTCTGGTATGAACCACTTTGTACTCTGCCATGCCTTCCCCACCATGATGGACCGGAATCTCTTTCTGAAAACATGAGCCAAAACAGACCCCTCTTCCCTGAAGTTGTGTCCTTAGGCATTTATCAGAATGACAAGAATCTCACACGTGTCCTTACCCCAGGTTGCAGCTCCTCCCACTCGTTCCTTCATGGACTTACATTGAGGGAATCTAGTTTCCATGCCAAGCAGCCGCAGGGAGAGACCTGTGAACAGAAACGTGAGACTGAAAGCAGATCCTTTAGCCCCAGCTCATGTGTAGAGGACCTGGAACCCGCCAATAGCTTCCTGCTCCGGTCACCATGCCACACTGCCATGAAACGCGCTTCTCTCACTGGAACCATAGCCCAAATAAGCGCTTTCTTCCTCAAGTTTTCTTCCTTGATCATGGTGCCTTAATACAGCAGCAACAACAAAAGGTAGCTAATCCTCCAGTGTGTTTTCCCTGGCCATCGCAAGCACACCGCTGAGTAGCAATTCTCTCTGTTCTCCCCTGTCTAATGGCTGAAGTGGTTAAACACCAGCTAGAGCTCTTACATCACAGAGCTTTCAATTCGACCCCTGGAGCACCTCCTTAGCAAACGTCATTCCCTGGTTCGTGATCACCATCCTTCCTCTGTTCGTGGTGTTCTTCTCTATTTACTGGTGGAAAATAAGTACTGGAAGCAGGCTTCAGAGACCACTGTAGTGAACAGGAACAAGGTACTTCGTCTTAAAAGTCACAGGGACGCCATCTATTTGTTGTTTGCTGTGGTGTGTGTATGTTTTACCACCAAGTCCATGTAGTAGAAGCTTAATCCTGGGCTGGAGAGATGGCTCAGTGGTTAAGAGAACTGGCTGCTCATCCAGAGGGCCTGAGTTCAATTCCCAGCAACCACATGGTAGCTCACAACCATCAATAATGAGATCTGTTGCCCTCTTCTGGCCTGCAGGCATACATCCAGGCAGAACACTGTATACATAATAAATAAATTCTTGAAAAAAAAAGAAACTTAATCCCACAGTCATATGTCTACGATATTTGGAGGTCAAGCAAGTCTTTGGACAATAGTTAGAGTTACGTGGGGTCATAAGAGTGGGGCCCACATATGCCACTCATGGCTTTATGAGACAAAAGACTCAACAAACATGCTTGCTCTAACCATGTGATACCTGCTGCCATATTATGATGCAGCAAGCAGACCCTTACCAGATATTGAGGAAAATGTTGTTCTGTGCTCTTGGACTTCCTAGCGCCCAGAACCACGAGGTAAATAATCCTCTATGTCTGGTAAAGTACCTAGGCTCAGGTATGCTGGGATAGCATCAGAAAACTGATTATGATAATGTTGTTCAGGCCTTGTAGCCAGTATGAGCTTTTGGGAGCCTTTATGAATGGACTGATGTCTTTCTGTTTCTTCTATCATATAAGCCATTATGAATAGATTGATGTCTTTCTGTTTCTTCTTTCATATGAGCATTGCTGTCCTCCAGAGGTGCAGCTGCAAGGAGCCATCTACTGCAACTCCTAGACCTTGAACCAAGAACTTAAAGAAATTACTGTTTTGTATATTATTAGGTCTTCGTTATTTTTATCACAGCATCACCAATAATCCTGGAAAAATGTTCAATTACTCATTTGTTTCTTTGACATATTTTGCATATAATATTTAACTATAAGAGATTTTTTTTCCTCAGGAGGCAGAGGCAGGTGGATCTCTGTGAGTTCGAGGCCAGCCTGGTCTACAAGAGCTAGTTCCAGGTCAGGCTCCAAAGCTACAGAGAAACCCTGTCTTAAAAAACCAAAAAGAAGAGAGAGAGAAAGAGAGAGAGAGAGAGAGAGAGAGAGAGATTTCTTATAAAATAGACTAGTAGGCATTTACTGCCTAAGGAATCAAAATGAGAAATACTCTTATGAATATTTTCAGCCTAGTAAGCAAGGGGCAGAAATTACACATGAGATGTGGTTATATTCCAAACACGTATAGACATAGTCTGTGACTACAGTGTGAGTTGTATGTGGGCATATTCGGTCCTTATGGTGAGCTGTGTGGGCATAGGCTGTCCTTATGATGAGTTTGTGTGGGCGTAATCTGCCCTTATGGTCAGTTGTGTGGGCAAGCTGATGCCTATGGTGAGTTGTGTAGGCACTGTCTTTATGGTTAGTTGTGTGGGCATGATCTCTGGTTATAGTCAGTTCTCATCTCTTTATTTAGCCTTTTAGAGACAGTTTCACGCAGCCTCAAATTTCCTGTGTAGCTTGGGCTGACCTTTAACTCCTGATGCTCCTGCTTTCAACCTTCTGAGCATTGGGATTACAGTCACCAGGTCGGACTCATAAGCTTCTTTCTAATGAAAAAGGCAACCTATCAACCATTTAACGGTGGCTTTGGAATGTCCTATCTTGCTTTCTATTGCTATGATAAAGACAAAAAGATAAAGACCATGTCCAAAAGCAACTAGAGAAGAAAGGACTACTTATTGGTTTCAATCACAATCCATAATGAAGGGAAATCATGGTAGGAACTCAAGCAGAAAAAGAATCTGGAGACAGGATCTGAAGCAGAGATCATGGAGGAATGCTTGCTCTCCAATGGCTTGCTCAGCCTACTTACTTACACAACCCAAGCCTATCTGCCCAGGGGTGGCTCTGCCCACAATGGGAGAGGCTCTTCCACATCAATCATTAATCAAGAGATGCACTGGGTATGTATTATCACATGTCTTTAATTCTGGCATCCAGAAAGCACTGGCAGGAGGTCTCTACAAGCTCAAAGTCATTGGGTCTACATAATGACTTCCAGGTCAGCCAAGGCTACATGGTGAGACCCTGTCTCATAGAACAAGATGAGACACAAAACAAAACGTCGAAAGAAAAGGCCCCCATAGACTTGCCTGCAGGCCAGTCTGCTGGAGGTACTTTCTGAGTTGAGGTCCCCTATTCTCAGATGATCCCAGTTTATGTCAAGTTGACAAAAGGCTAACCATCTCAGGAACTTAAAACTATCTCTGTGGAATAAACAGTTCTATAGTAAATAGACAATTAAGGGAGGTTGCAAAAGACATACTTGGGAAAAACTTCTGATGTGAGCTAAGAAACGTTCTATTGCTCAGGATAAAATAACAGTATTGAAAAACGTTTTTAGGGATTTGGAGGGAAAGATCATATTTGTTGAAGAAAAATCCAGCAAGTCTCTGTACAGTGCTCTGTAAAGGGTAGAAGAAGGAGTGCTGAAACACATACTTTGATAGATGTATAGATTTTTTTTTTAACAGAATTGGAAGTATTGAGAGAAAACATTCGGGAAGTAATTAATGGTAACAATCACAGGTTCTATTTAGGAATGCTGTCTTTAGGTAGAGGATTGTCCACATATAGATAGGGTGCTTTCAGGACAAAGGCCTGAGGTGCTGGGAACTTAAGAAAATGATCTACAATGGTGAGCTGCTGTGGTTATTCAAGTTCTTACCAGAGTAATGGGGGCCATTTATCATGTGGACCCTCTAAGACTGTATGCTAAGTCCTTTTCATAATTACCTTGGCTCTTTTGGCACAGTGATGGCAGGGCGAGGGCTAGGAAGAGCTAGGAGTCGATTGGTTTACTGTTCCTGTTAGTAAGATCTAAGGAGCTCTGTCTTGGGGATTTAGAGGTACCAGTTTGCTCTGAGATTCTACACTCCACACCCTCTCCATTGACTGCTCAGTCTGATGCTGACCTGGACTGGTCTATACTCATTGGCTTCCTAAGATGAGTTTAGTTAAAAAGGGATTTGAAGGAGAAGAGAGCCTGAGAGGCTGGCTGGGACACTTATCCAAATTTATTTATTTCTTTCTGTCCTGTCAGAAGACCTACTGATTTTTCTTTTAGGCTCTATGAGTTCCCTTTCCTCTTCCCTTTGGGTCCAAGAAATGTAAGCACTCAGCTTCTGAGTCTATCCAATCTCTTGTCTTTTCCCTTAACCAGATGTTTTAATCAGCTTTCCACTAGATAACAGATACCGCAAGCTCATCTTAGCCCACATCTTTAGAAATTCCCAAGTGTTATCACTTGACTATTATTTTGAGACCTACAGTGGGGCCCTGCATCTCTATGAACCATGTGGTATAGCAAAGCAACTCACTATGTGGCTAGCAAGCAAAACAGAGAAAAAGGAGGAGGTTGGAGTACCATAACCCTTTTTGGTGATCCTGTCCCTAATAACCTAAAGGCCCCTCCACACAGAGTAGGACCCACTTTTTCAAGGCTTCACCATATCCCAGTAGTGCTGAGTGGAGTACCAAGCCTTTGGGCCTTGAGTGAGACCCGATCTAAACTGTACCACCTGCCTGGAATCAGTCCCTAATAAATGCCACTAAATTACCTTACGGATATATAGCTAATTGTACTTCCTGCTGGGCACTGACTTCACCTTTTACATTACACATGGCAAACCTTTGCATGGATAGTTAAATGGTGACCCAGCATAGAACTCCGGTTGTTCTGGTTTGAGTTAAAGACCATTGAAGAGCTCAAACTGGCCTCTAACTCATAATAGTCCTGCTGTAGCCTTCCAAATGCTACATCAGACACCATCATGTCTAGCAACTAGGGCTATTCTATCACCAACCAATAGCTTTCATGTATTGGAATCAATAGCAAAATTTAATTACAACTACAATTCTTTCTAGTCTTCACACTCCTATCTAGATCCTGCTATGTGACTGAGCAGAGACCTTTGTAGTTAAAGTAAACTTCTTAGCGCTGATCCCACACTTTTTGATAGAGATGCTAATTCCTGCAGAGAAAGCTTTAGGCCTACAGATAAAGGAAGGCATCTCTGAGACTTGATTCTCTTAAGACGCTTCTATAGAAGTCTTTTGGGCTTTGCTGTCTCTCTGCTGCCAAGGGTTTAATCAGCAGACGTTTCTGTAGCTGTCACCTAGAACTGGCCTTGTCCCTAGAACATTTCCAGGGCTAGCCTAGTTGTCGTAATGTTCCCTGATTTTACGCTGATTATAAATTCTTTTCCTGTGCTGATGTGGGAACCCAGTCTCTGGGACTGGGAATTTGCCTTGGCGTTCATAGCCATATTCTCATTTCTTACTGTTGAAAGTTCCTCTTCTGAGCATTCCATTTGCTTAAAGCGTAAGAATTGCTTTACTCTCCCAAAGCCAATAGATTCTTTGATCTTGAAAGTTGAGTCTACTTGGCTGCTTCCATTGTGGCCTGTCTTTTTTGTGTCTATCTGCCGTACACACACACTTGGGTCCTTGTGTGCCCATCCTTACGATCATAGATCAACAGAGCTTCATTTTTTTTTTTTCTTAACCAACTAGCCCTGAAGAGCTGTCTTCATTTTTCATTGTTCAGCTTGACTGAACACAATGTGGCTCAATTCATTGCCACACAAGCTTCACAGGAGATTAGTGGAATTGAACACATTTTCCACTGTGGTGTTTCACAAAACTGTGAGAATGTGAATTCCCTATACATCGACTCACTTAGAAAGTTAGTCCCTCGTTTTACAATATAGCAATAAAGGCTGGAGAATATTAGACAACTGTCCTCAGTTACTAAGAAACAGAAGTAGAAAAGCATACATCCTTGTAGGAAAATTATTATATCAACACAAAGAGGGATGTTGGATAAGTACAAAGAGGGATGTTAGATACGTTCAGGAAATTATGAATGAAAAATAAACTACTAACTACTACTGGCTGAAGAGTTATAGATGAGGAGATGGGCCATCAGAAATTGACAAGGCTCTTTTTGTCTTTTCTTTGGAGCCTGTCCTAGAACTCACTCTGTTGGCCAAGGACAGAACCCAGGTCCTTACCCAAGCTAGGAATGAGCTCTACAATGTGTTATGTCTCTAACCCAGCTTTACCTGAGGATCCTGTTCAACTGACTGAATAATCCTCCTGCACATTGTGTGATCTGCTGTACACAAAGTCTACTGACTTCACTTAACATTGTCTAAAAAAATAAATAAATTGAGAAACAGGCAACTAAATAATATGTGGGTTCCATATAACTCGAGTTAATCCATAAATCTATGCTCACACCTAGGAAGAAAGGGAGGCTGCTAACTCAGGTGGGAGATGAACTCTAGGCAAATGTTCTGGCATTGCTAGATTTCAGAGTGTGCAGACAACAGATGGGGCATAGTAGGCAGACAAGTTACCGTTCTACAGTTCTACTTATTTGTAGAAAAAGTTTGAAGGTTGCTATGTCACTCAACTGCAGTATTTAGGAGATTTGTTATTGTTAGTTTTTGCTGGAGGTGGTGCAATACATAAATGCTTCTCCCCTTATGTGCATTTCATCCCAGAAGACCTATCTTAAGTTGAGAATGTGCAAACACAGAATACATTTAATTCACCCCGCCTACCTGACATCATAGTTCGCCACAGCTTATTGTAAACATATGTAAGCCACTTCCTGTGTCCACCATCGAGCAAAGGTAATCCAACAGGAAGCCTAGTCTGGACTGACACATTGGCTGTGTCACGTGGCTCACAGGGAGCCTTGAGCCAGAATGATCAGAGAGTTTGGTACTATATGTTGCTAACTTGGAAAAAGTTCAAAAATCCAAGAGCGACACGTGGGTTCTCATCAGCATGTGTTGCTTTGGCACCACTACAGAGCTGCAAAATCTTAAGTCAATCACTTCCTGCCTGAGTTACAAAAGACAGAGCAACGATGAGTGACACAAATCTGTCATCATGCAGACATGAAGGATTCAATTGGTCATCTACTATGTCTCAGGTATCAATCACTCCAGCTTTCAGATACATTATCTATTTAATATTCATAACCACCCTCCACATAGATACTTCTTGATCAGTGGGGACCTGTGACCTCCTCTATCCCTCCCAGTAAAGTTGTCCAAGGTCTCATAACTAGTTAGCAGAGGAGAGAGGATGCAAACCCAAGCCTGATGCCAACCTAAGCCACAATTAACAAAACTGACAGCGGTAGAACTGAGAGGTGGGGCTGACTCTAATAACCCAGTAACAGTGAAAGAAATCAGTAGCAAGCCGGGCGGTGGTGGCGCACACCTTTAATCCCAGCACTCGGGAGGCAGAGGCAGGCGGATCTTTGTGAGTTCGAGACCAGCCTGGTCTACAAGAGCTAGTTGCAGCACAGGCTCCAAAGCCACAGAGAAACCCTGTCTCGAAAAAAAAAAAAAAAAATCAGTAGCAAATCAGACATCCTGCAGCCAGAGGCAATAACTGCCACATTTTTAATCTGGATACATATTTTAGCAAAAGAAAACCAGTGATGCTCAGGGAAAATAGAGTAGTCTGCCTCAGGAGCCAGTTTCAGACGGTTCAGTAGCAAATCTGGATTTGCTCAAAAAGTGCTTATTGAGGCAAATGTACAAAGTGGTGCCCAGTGATCCAGCAGTGGACAAAGCAGACTGACCTCATCAGGCTTTCTGTGGAGAGACAAAAGCAGACAGAACATATGTAAATTGCAGCTTATGTCAATGACAAGTATTGTGAACAAGAATAAAGCAAGGCAGAGAAATAAAGAAATTCGGAGGCAGTTAGGGGAGCCCTTGCAGAGAAGCCATGAACTGAGGACCTCAGGGAGGAGAGAAAGCCAGTGCTGCGAATGTCTGGAGGTGCGCACATCCTAACTGTTACCTTGCATCCTTGTATCCAGTGTGTTGTGATGCTCCTCGCCCCCATGATCTTCTCTTACACCCCAACTCCTGGAGATCTCAACTAGTTTCCTCTTCTTTCATGTTTTGTACACATACATGAGCTACTTTTTGGGTGTTGTTGTTTTTTTTTTCTGAGACAGGGTTCCTCTCTGTAGCCCTGGCTATCTGGAAACTCCCTCTGTAGACCAGGTTACCTTTGAACTCACAAAGATCTGCCTGCCTTTGCCTCCTGAGTGCTGGGATTAAAGGTGAGCAGCACAACCACCTGGCTAACACGAGCTCCTTTTAAAGTCTTATTTTATTTTTTAATAATGTGTACTTGTATGTGTATGGGTGCCTGTGGAGGCCAGTGGCATCAGATTTTCTGGAGCTAGAATTACAGGCATTTGTGAACTTCCCAACATGGGTGTGGGGAACCCAACTCAGGTCCTCTGGAAGGGTAGTGCAGACTCTGAACCACTGAACTGTCTCCCTCTGCCCCAATTACTAATTTGTTGATAATTTCATACAATGCGTTTGGATCATATTTACCTCCACTCATTCTAATTCATCCCAAATCCACTGACCGTATCTTTACCTACTCCAATTTCATGTTTTTCTCATTAAAACAAACAAACAAACCTACTGACTTCAGTTTGAGCCACCCACTGAAGTACAGTTCCTAGCCAGGAACCATGTCCTTAAAGAAAACTGACTCCTTCTTCCAAAAGCCATTGACTGTCCATAGCTCCCGGGGATCTGGGTCGGGGAATATTTCCTCACTCCATGCTAGAATGTTAACTGGTTTGATTTTTCAGGTCTCCTGCAGGCAGCTACAGCAGCTGTGAGTTCAAGGGTGCCCTGGTCATACCTTGTCCAGGAGACACTGTTTTGACTTGGGTCTTCCCTGTTCTATAGCTACAATAGTCTTCCTACCGCCTCTCCTGTGATGGTCCCTGAGCCTTGGAGGAAGGCAGTGTGATAAAAAATGTCCTATGTGGGCTGGAGAGATGGCTCAGTGGTGAAGAGCATTGCCAGCTCTTCCAGAGGTCCTGAGTTCAATTCCCAGCAACCACATGGTGGCTCACAACCATCTGAAATGAGATCTGATGCCCTCTTCTGGCCTGCAGGCAGACACACAGACAGAATATTGTATACATAATAAATAAAAATAAAATATTAAAAGAGATTATCCTAATTCTTAAAAAAAAGATATTAGCTTTTTTTTTTTGAAAAAATGTCCTATGTGTGGCTGAGCACTCTAATGACACTTATTCCCCTCACATTCACCAACTGTGAGCTTCTACATCACTGAGCACCACACAGAGAAACTTCTCTGCTGAGGACTGAGAGCTGCACTGATCTATGAGTAGAGAGACAGGAATTTTTAAGGCAGTTTGATACTATGTCCACTTACAGAATAATAATAGTAGGTTGATATCTGGGGCCCATGAGCTCCCCAACTGTGGGTTCTTGGCCAGATTTACAGTAGCAGGCATGTGTTTCTTCCTGTGGCACGGGCTTTAAATCCACAACATTCATGCCCCAGTTGCACCTCTATACACATCCTATCTTGCTGATAATTATTGCAGTTTACATGGTTCACACCTGGGGCAGACTCCTGATCTGGTGATTTCCCCAAGCCCAGCAACCTGCGTAGCACTTGCCAGTAGTATAAAAGCTAGTCACCAGAGAGGAAGCTTTCTGCTCGGAATCAACTTGATGTTCCCGTGTCCCATGACCAAGGTATGTGGTATCTTCAGCAGTAAGGTCTTACTATCAAGTTCTGATGGGCAAACAAGAGCAATGCCAATAGCCTGTATTGTTGTCTCCAGGACACTTCTGACAAAAAAACTCAAGGGGAAATGTCCCACAGCTGACACTGGGCTTTTTAATTTGGTGACCTATGGATTCTTGGATGAACATAATCCCCTATGTAGGGTAACTCTAATTAAACTCGTGTGTGTGTGTGTGTGTGTGTGTGTGTGTGTGTGTGTTATCTTTACTGAGAATAAAATCTAATAGCAGACTTTCTATCTCTCTAGCTCATACAAGCTTTCTGCCCCCTCTTCCACAATGGTAGGCATAGGAGTTGTGTTGTAGATGTTACCAACTGGGGCTAGGCGCCCCATGATCAGTATTCTCTGTATTTTGTCCAGTTGTGGTCTTCTGTGATGGTTTCTGTCTGCTGCCAAGAAAGGCTTCTCTGAAGAGGTGTGAGATCTACACTTATCAGGCAAAGGTGGTTAGTGAACAAAGATACTTTACAGGCTGTGGGTCAGGAGGTAAGCTTAGGGGTGTGGAGATCCATTTTTCTTTATAGCTGAATAAAATTCCATGGTGTGCAGGTACCACATCTTCACTAAGCCAGTTCTCAGTTGATGAACATCTAGGCTGTTTCCATGCCCTAACTATTGTGAATAACACAGCTATAAACATAGATGACCACATGTTTCTGTAATAGGAAAGAGAGTTCTTCGGTTATATATACTGGAATAGGCAAGGTCACATGGGAGATCTATTTCTAGTTTCCTGGGAAGCTTCACACTAGTTTCCACAGTGGTTCTATCAATCTACAATCCCACTAGCAGTGCAGTGCATTAGGGCTCCCTTTCCCCACACCCACCCCAGCTTTTATAGCCTTTTGTTTGCTTATCTTGGCCATTCTGACTGGGGTAAAATGAACTCCCAAAGTATTTTAATTAGTATTTCCCTGAGGGCTAGATATTGAGAACACTTTAAAAATATTCCTTAGCCGTTGTATGTCTTCTGAGAACTGCGTTCAGTTCCATAGCCCATTATTGAATTGGGTTGTTTCCTTGGTGTTCTGTCTTCGAGTTCTTTGTATATTCTAGATGCTAATCCTCTATGAAATGTACACTTGGTGAAGTTTTTTTCCCCATTCTGTAGACAACCTCTTCAACTGATTGACAGTTTCTTTTGCAGTACAGAAGCTGCTAATTTCATAAAATCCCACTTGCTGATTGTTGCTTATTTTCTGTGCCAGTAGAGTCCAGTTTATAAAATCCTTATTTGAGCCTATATCCTGAAATTTATTCTGGTAGCTCCAGTAATGTTTTTGTTGTTCTGCGTTGTTCTGACTAGCTTAAGTCTTTTGCGGTCCCATAATTATTTTAAGACCTTTTTTGTTGTTGTTGTTCCTGTGAAGCTTTGCACTGGAATTTTGGTGGAAATTGCATTGAATTCGTAGACTGCTTTTCGGCAGGATGGTCACTTTCACATATTAATCCTACTAATCCATGAGCATGGGCAATTTTTCCATGTTCTGGTGTCATCTTTAACGTCCTTTGTCAGTGGTTTAAAGTTTTCATTGTATAGGTATTTCAATTCCCTGGTTAGGTTTATTGCAAAGATTCTGTTGCTATATATGGTTATTGTGGATTGGATGGTTTTCCTGATTCCTTTCTTTGTTTTTCTTTTAATTTATTTTATGTGCATTGCTGTGAAAATATCAGATCCCCTGCAACTGGAGGTACAGGCAGTTGTGAGCTGTCATGTGGGTGCTGGGAACTGAATCCAGGTCCTCTGGAAGAGCAGTCAGTGCTCTTAACCACTGAGCCATCTCTTTAGCCCCTTCTTTGTCTGTTTTGGGTGTATAGAAAGGCTACTGATTTAAATATTATCTTGTAAACACTTTGCTGAAAGTGTTTCGCTCTAAGAGTTTCCTGGTAGAGTCTTCAGGGTCTCTCATTTACAGAATCAGGTAATATACAAATAGAAATACTTTGCCTTCTTCCTTTCTCATGTGTACTCCTCTTGTGGTCTTCTCTTGTCTTGCTGCTCTAGCAGGACCGTAAGTGCTGCACTGAATGGGTACGGTGAACGGGAACACCCTTGACTTGTTCCTGATCTTCGTGGGAATGCTTCAGAGTTGCTGTTGCTGTTGTTTTCCGTTTGATATGATGGTGGCTATCAGTTTGTCAAAATGTTGAAATATGTTCCTTCATCGTTAGTTTCTATAGGAGTCTTTTTTAATCATGTGTTCTATCAAAGGCCTTTTCCTCCCAACTGAAATGAACAAGTGATTGAGTCTTTCAGTCAAATCATACCTCCATCTGTGGAATGAAGTCAACTTGATCATGGTGAATGATCCTTTGGATGTGTTCTTTATTACAGTATTTGATTGATGATTTGTGCCTGTCTTCAGACACAGAGTTGGCTTATATTTCTCTTTTGTTGTTGTTGTTGCTAGGATCTTTTTTCCTATTTCAATAATTTCTGTCCTGATAATCATTATTTTTAACCATCCACTGCTTTTGAAATTGGTTTGCTTTTGTTTATCCAGTGCCTTAAGGATCATTGTCAGCTTTATTTATTTGCGCTCCCTCTGGAATTAAAGTAAGCCCCTAGAAGTATAAATTTCCCTCTTAGGACTATACTGTAGCTCACAGATTTGGACATGTTGTGTTTTGATTATCATTTAATTCTAGAAACTTGTTGGAGAGATGGCTCAGTGGTTATGAGCACCGACTATTCTTCCAGAGGACCCGGGGTTCAACTCCAAGCCCCCACACGGTAGCTAATAACTGTCTGTAACTTCAAGATCTGACATCCTCACACAGACATACATGCAGGCAAAACACCAATGTACATAAAATGAGAATAATTCTGAAACTTTGAAGTTTTCTTTCTTGATTTCTGCAATGATCTGCTAGTTACCATTCAATTGCTGTTTAATTTCAATGAGGTTGCATTTTCAGTAATTTTCTTGCTATTGATTTCTAGCTTTAACTCATGTGGTCAGATAGAGAATGTTTCAATTTTCTTTATTTGTTGAGACTCGCTTTGTTTCCTAATGTGATGTATTTTAGAGATGATTTCATGGGGTGTTGTGATGAGCATATTGTTTGGTATTTGGGAAGACTGTCTTTTTTTCTCTTTATGTGCAGGTCTTGTGCCGGCTGTAACTGTTGCCAAATGCTTCTGATTATATTATTATATTACGCCATGCCATATTCATGCTGCACCCACAAGGCCACATTTTATAGTGCTCTCCATCCTCTACTTTAATTTCTCTACTCCCTTTTCCATGATGTTCCCTTCCTTGAGCCTCAACGCGGGTAACGAAGACATTCCACTTAGGGCTTCACATTTAGCAGCCTCTTATTCTCAGATTTTGACCAGTTAGTTATGAGCTTTGCATTTGATCATTGTCCACCGTCAAAAGAGGCTTCCCTAAGACTGGGAGCTGCACCAGTCTGTGGGGTATAAACAGAAATGCTTAGAAGGCAGAGTACCTGCTCATTTAGCAAAGCATCAATAGTAGATTCCTCCCTAGGCTGTGCGACACAGGCTTTTGACCTGGTGGTTTAGTTACTTTTCTCTTGCTGTTACAAACCCCACAGTCAAGACCACTTACAAGAGAAGTCATTTGATTGGGCTCATGGTTTCAGAGGATGACAGTCCACGATGGCAGAGCAAAGGCATGGTAGTAGGCACAACTGAAACCTCACCTCTTGATCCCAAAGTAAGAGGCAGAGAACAGAATACTGGGAATGGTGAGAGTCATTTGAAACTTTAAACTGTCTCCAGTGACACACCACTCCAACAAGGCCATACCCCATAATTCTTCCCAAACAATTCCACCCACTGGGGACCAAGTATTCACTATATTAGTTTATAGGCGTCATTCTCATTCAGACTGCAACACCAGGATTACAGTACCAGGTATGACTTGCCTCCCATGGAGTACGGATCCAATCATGAAGGGATTGGTCACTCCTGGGACAGTCAAGCCTGTATTACATGCACAAGTATACCTTGGCTAGTTTGTTGAGATCATTGATGACATTCTCTCCACCAACCTGAATAGCATCTCTTGACATGATGAAAGATAATCAGCAGAGAGAACACTTCCTATTGGAGGATTTTGTGCAAAGTTGTTGTGATGCGACTTCTGCTTTTAAAGCATCATTTTGGATGCAGAGTTCACAAGAATGTGAAGCAGGATAAATCCTCATGGAGGATTAGAGACCAGGAAGAAGGTTACAATAGCAATTCAGGAAGAGCTAATGGTGCCCAGAAAGAGGTAGTGAGCCATGCTCTGTGTGTGTTTTAAAACTAGCAGAACAGATATATGGCTATCTGGATGTGAGCTATAAGAAGAGAATGAGTGAGTTTTAGGGTAGAATATCAGAAAGCTATTTGGAGTACAAAGGAGAGAAGAATGATGGAGACAGAGGTCTGAGAAACAGTTGCAGTAGTACCAATCATGCAAGACAACTTTAGGGTCTCCAAAAAAAGGTGAGTGGTGAACATGGGGGAGCATGGAGTGTGAGAAGAGAGTGGAGCGTCGTGCTTTAATGGTGCAAAAGGTGAGACTATGGGAGGAGGAGCCAGCAGTGACTGAGGAAGAAGACAGACTGTCAACAGTAACATGGTAGTCCTTGAAAGAGAATGAATCAATATAACCTAGGACTGTTGTTTTGGAAAAAGTAATGGTGATATTACCTAGTCCTATTTATGATCAAAGCATTTGTTATTGACTTATCATACTAATACACTGGCAGTTGAAAGGACTTTAATTTGGGATATCAGAACGGTCATTTATATTCTTTTATCATAGAGCTTTTGATTCTGGCTGCTTACTGTGTCTACTTACGAATAATGTATGACTCACCTATGATGAGTGAGTCTATTCTTTTTTTTTTTTTTTTGGTTTTTCAAGACAGGGTTTCCCTGTGGCTTTGGAGCCTGTCCTGGAACTAGCTCTTGTAGACCAGGCTGGTCTCGAACTCACAGAGATC
>JAQHUG010000124.1:539463-574809 GCA_028555095.1 Dicrostonyx torquatus
CACCCCACCTCCTGCTTCCTCTGTATGGATGGAGATGTGATCAGCCAGCTCTGCTCCTGCCTCCATGCCTTCCCACCATGATGAACTCCATCCCTCTGGAACCATAATCCAAAAGTAACCTCTCCCCCCCACTTAAATTATTTTGGTTCCTGGTATTTTATTACAGCAGCAGAAACAGTAAAAAATACAAAAAAAGCGGGGTTGCTGCTGTGAAGAACCTGACCGTGTTTTCGGGAGGAGCGTGGAAGGCTTCTGAACTGAGGACTAGAAGCGCTGTTGAATGCTGTAAGCAGAGCTTAATAGGCCATCCTAGTTGGTGCCTATAGGGCAGTAGTGTTAAGGGTAAAGGGGGCGGGGCTTGAGGCCTAGTTCAGGATGTTTTAGAGGGAAAAAAGACTCTTAGTAATTAGTCTAGAGGCCATTCATGTGCTATCTTAGCAGGAATACAGCTGCGTTCTGCCAGTATCCTGAGGGTTTTTGTGAGGGCCACAAAATTACTTTGGTTGAGGAAACCTAACTCTGAGTCTGAGGCACTCAGACTCTTATTCAGATCTGTGGTCGAAAAAAGCAACCTAAGGCTGACAGAAATGGGAATATAACTTCCAGTTTGGAGAAAAAAAACAATAGCAAGATGAAGATTGCAGTAAGTCATATACAGAAAAAGAGTCTGTCATTGTTAAAGACATTAGCACCATTAAAGAGGACCTTCCTGCCCTGCCCTGAATAGAATAGGTTATAAGCAACAGAAAAGGTTTCATGAGGGCAACATCCAAGCCTCCAACTTTTGAAAGCAACTGAAACAAACAAAAGCTGCTGCAACTGTGGTCCAAGGGGGCAGGGGCCAGCCCAAGCTGCCAACCAGCTCCACAATGCTGTCACTGGGATACCGGTTTCAGAGATACAAAGGACACAAGATTGAGGAGGACATGTACTCTTTCTCTGTGGTTTCAGAGAGCCACGAGGCTTGGTTATGTGTGGCAGGGGATATCCTGAGAAGTCATTGTGTGAAGGTCTGATAACACAAGCTAAGTTTCAGTAGAGACCCCAAGAAGTTGGAGATGTCAGAGCCGTGAGACATGAGCCTAGAAGAGCTGCATACAGTGGGTGGAGCCAGTTGACAGAGCTATATGTTACGAGCAGTGAAGCTGCAAAGCCAGAGCTATCTAAGTCCCTTGAAACCAAAGCCCCAGATATCAAAATATGAAGCCACAGAATTTAGGGTTTTCCCTGCCAGACTTTCTTTGGTTGTCTCCCCGCAATACATCCCCACTGTTTCCTTGTAGTATAGTAGTGTATATTCTGTGCCACTGTATGTTGGAATTATGGAATTCAGAATTTTAAATTTTATTTTATAGGGAACCATAGTTAAAAGATTATCTTGAGGGTTGGAGAGATGGCTCAGTGGTTAAGAGCACTGACTGCTCTTCCAGAGGACCCAGGTTCAATTCCCAGCACCCACATGGCAGCTCACAACTGTCTGAAGATCTAGTTCCAGGGGATCTGACACCTTCACACCAATGCACATGAAATAAAGTTAATTAAGCCATAAAAATATTAAAAAAAGATTACCTTGAGTCTCAGAAGTGCTGTTTGTACTTTTGAATATTGTTGAGACTGTTAAGACCATAGGGACTTTTTTTTCAAAAAATTACTTTTTTCTCATTGTTTTTTTTTTTTTTTTGGGACAGGGTTTCTCTGTGTAGCCCTGGCTACACTGGAACTCACTCTGTAGACCAGGCTGGCTTCACACTCAGAGATCTGCCTCCCTCTGCCTTTCAAGTGTTGGGATCAAAGGCATGTGCCACCACTGTCAAGCAAAATTTACTTGTATTTGCATTTATTTTATGCTGAAGCTATTCCCATGCTGTAAGTTTTAATTCCTTCAGTTTCTTCGAGGATGTCTCCTCTGTGCTACCTCTTCTTCTGGCTTTGGAGCAGTTTATTCCTTCCCAGTGAGGACCATCTCAGTGCCCCGGGGTGTGGTGTGTGTGTGTGTGTGTGTGTGTGTGTGTGTATGTGTATGTGTGCGCGCGCGCACATGTATGGGTTGGCCCAGCCATGAGCTCTGTAAGTTTTACAGCATATCCTAGGTGCTTTGATCACCTGGACGAAGGACTACATCTAAGTCCCAAGGTTCAGTGTTACTCTTTCCATTTTTTAAGCATGTGCAGCAAAAAAATCAGTCCTTGGGGCAGGGGAGTACTGACCCTGTGACCATCCCCCACTGTTTGGCCTGGCCACAACTACTGACTCCACTGTTAAACCACTGGAATGGCACACATGGCTTCTTTATAATGATGTGTGTATATGTATACCCTTGATGGCCCGGGCAGTGTCACAGGTGTTCTTGAAATGACTATGAAGGGTTGAACCTTTTGATAGTATGATTTTTGAGGGGGGGGATTTTCTGTGTCAAGAGAATCATATCAAACCATTCTCATAGGTTACCTGAGGTTACTTACAGGGAGAGGCACCATAGGGACCTTTGAAGTATAAATGGAGTATACATCATAAGATGGGCCATGAGCTTATTTTGGGAGGCAAAGGGTGGAAAGTTGTGGTTTGAATGAGAAATGACACCATAGCTTGTGTATTTGAACATAGCTCATGTATTTGTAGGTAGAGTTTTTCTGTCTTGGCAGTCACTCCCTAATAACAACAAGAGACTTAATATAAAGTATAAATGTTTGACTGATAGCTCAGGCTTATTACTATCTAGCTCTTACTACTTAAATTAACCCATTTCTATTAATCTATGTATTGCTGTGTAATTTGTGGTTTTACCTGCCCTCCAGTATGTCTTTCTCCCTCTGTGCCTTCTGGCGACACCTCTGACTCTGCCCTTCTTCATCCCATCATTCTGAGTTTGACTTTCCCGCCTAACTTTATCCTGTTCACCAATCAACTTTTTATTAAACCAATCATAAAGCCATATATTCACAAAGTATAAAGGAATAGTTCACATGGGCTCCAGTTGGTGGACTGTTTGTGGAGGTTACAGACCTTTAGAGCTGGAACTTGGCTGGAGGACGTGTGTCACTAGTGGTGGAAATTGAGGGTTTATAGTCTCACTTCACTTCCTTGCATGCATGTGCTCTCTCTCTCCCTCTCTCTCTCTCTCTCTCTCCCCCTCTTTTATGTGTGGATGAAATGTGATCAGTCAGCTTCTGCTCCTGCCTCGGGGTCTTCTGTGATCATTGCCTTACCTTCTCTGCCACAATGGACTATCCCTCTTGGCTCTTGAGCCAGATTAATCTTGTCTTCCCTAAATTGCTTTGGTTTGCCATGATGGACTGTCTCGCTTGAATCATGAGTCAGAATAAACCCTTTCTTCCCTAAGTTGCTTTGGTTATAGTATTTTTATCACAGCAACATAGAAGTGGAAATAGAAAAATATAATGTGTGATATTATAAAAATTATGGAAGAAAATCATAGGAAACATTAATAGGATACAAATGCAGAAGGAATATTGGAAAGAAGTCAGGAAAGTGCCACCCGAATTGTAAGGAATTTGAAGAGAAGTGGATAAAATCAAACACTTGTATTTTATTTCAGTTATTTTACAAAACTACCTGGATGAATTCTTCCTTATGAGTAAACCTGACTTCAGAAATGAGGACGAAAATGGTCATGCTGGTTCAGGGACTCTGGGTCAGAACAGGATGCACACTGACTCAGGGAGTGGCAGAGGGGTTGAGCTGTGGGGGTGAAATGGCTGACATAAATTCATTAAAAGCAATATTCTTCATCTTAAGTCAGGGTCTTGCTAGCTAGTTCAGGATAACCTCTAACTCTGGATCCTCCTGTCTCAGCCTGTTGAGTGTGGGGATTACAGGTATGAACCACAGTGCTTGGCTTAAATGAAATAATTTAAAGAAAGTCAAAGGTTATCTAAAAAGGCTTGCCTATAGATTATGGAGTTAATCTTGGTTAAAGAAAAATAATATGAACAAGCACAAAAGAAAAAATACACGACTTTCTAGGGGGGGACTGAGGTCTCTAAAATTGCAATTTGAATACACATAATTACATTCATGCAATTTGAATATACACAATTACATTAGTTGGCTGATTAATCAAGTGTTGCCATTATTGTAGAGAAAAATATCGCAAACCTTATTCAAATGGAAAAATTTGAGATTGAAATTTGTAAACTGAAATCATCAATGATTCATTCCTTCATATTTATATTGACTAGGTCGTCTTGGGAAAGCAAACGTCAACCAAAATCACATCACATAGATGGTAACACTAAAACTAAAATGTATCTACTGGCAGCATCAAACTGAAGCAGGAAATGCTAAGAGACCAGCCACTTCCACCATGCACTTTGGCAATATGAGTCACAGCTTTGAAACCCTTGTGTGGAACACAGCCTTGTGAAAGCATCCTCTCTGCTACTGGGTCACTGACTACTCGGTATTAGAATATAGGTTAAGAATAATGATTTCTGTGTAGAAGGATTGCTTTCAATATCTAGATTATTTTGCTACACACAGCATACACACACATATACACACATGCACACATATACCTACATACACACACAAACACACATGCAAACACACACACTCCTTTTATACTGAGTTTACTTGGAAGATGATGGGTAAAGAGTTTATATTAACTAGTTTTCTTGTTCATTCATTTAACAGTAATTTCTATGATTATATTCTAGGTTAAAAATATTAGACCTTTTGTTTTATTCTAAGAGTGACTCACATTTGTAACACTTGTATGAGACAAATATTAGCTGTAGGTGTGTTTCACTATTGATTTTTTTTTTTTGGGTGCAGCGATCCACTCAGTGTCCCCAGTGAGTTAGGAAGGCATTCTTCCATTGAGTCACATGCCTAACCACAGGTGCTTAAAAATATTGTTATCAGAATATATTGCATGAACACAAATTCATTTCAATAAAAAGATTTTTTTTTTTTTTTTTGGTTTTCTGAGACAGGGTTTTTCTATGTTTCTCTAAGGCCAGCCTGGTCTACAGAGTGAGTTCCACGATGGTTAGGGATACATAATAAGACCCTTTCTCAAAAATGAAAACAAAAACCACAAATATTTTTCCAAATTATGAAACAGAGAAATAGGGCAATTGTATTGTAAAAATTGGAGACTACATTCTTTCCCCCATTCTTTCTTTTGGAAATAAGGTCTCATGTATCCTGGGCTGGTCTCTAGCTCACTGTGTAGCTGAGGATGCTCCCACCCTGTCCTCCTGAGTGATGGAATATAGGATGGAACACCACATCTGGTTTGTATGGTGCATTCTAGGCAAGCATGGATCAGCTGAGTTACAGTCTTAGCTCCAATACTCTTTTATTGTTAACCACATAATTATGAGGAAAATGATGTTTTAAAAGTTCTGCACCAATAATTAAAAACTATAGTTTTAAAGCTTAGTAAAAATTTGTTTTCAAAGTTATTTTATTACCAAATTGAATTTATTATACAAATGAAAACATTTCTTCATAATTAGTAGAAAAGGCATCTGGGTTGGTGAGATGGCTCAGAGAGTGTAGTTCACCTGACAGCCTTAATCAGTTCCCCGGACTGGGGTGGCCAAAGAGGAGAACTGACTTGCAACTTGTCTTCTGACCTCCATGTGCGCATGTCCCCCCAGAAATAAATAATACACAAACGTGAAAAGAAAATGAATCTAGAGACATCTCCATTTGTTTAATTCTTCGGCCACTCTTCCATACCTAGGATGATCCAGGCACTGCATGCGATTCGTCAGTGACCTCAGCTAGTAACTAACTTAACTGCCGGCTGCTCTTCCTGGCTCCCGTTCTTCTCCAGTTAAAACTACCCTTCCCAGACTCCCTTGCAAATGGATGTAGCCATGTGACCCAGCTGGCTCTCAGGCCCAAGAGGAAATTCACAGGGCCAGTTCCAGAAACTTAAGATTTCGGGAGGCAGCTCTGTGGCTTGCATCTTTTTATTCTTTCCATCACTTTTGCCAAAGCAAACTTTCGGCTCTTACTGGCTAACTGTGGGCGGAGAAGCCCGTGTGGAAACTAGCTGAACAAGAAAGCAGAGAACTGGTGACTTCATGGAGTAGAGTGGATGGATGAAGCTCCAACCGCCAGCCTCCCCTCTGACACACATAAAAATAACCCGTTTTTCAGGTTTCTTGTTTATCTGTGAACGTAACTCTCAACTGATTCACCTGGGAGAAAATGCTGACCTTTAAATTTGTGTCTGGAAGAGGCAGGTGGGACACGGATAGCTGATACATAGGTAGCAGGATAGCTTCTGATATGATTTCTTAGGGCTTCCCAAACAAAGTAGAGAGCTTTATAAACATTCTTTTTTTTTCTTTATTTAATTTTTCTTAAGATATCATCTCACTATGTAGCCCTAGCTGGCCTAGAAGACCAGACTAGCCTTGAACTTAGTGATCCGTCTGCTTCTGCCTTTCAAGTGCTGGGGTTAAAGATGCACACCACCACACCTGTCCATTTCTCTTGATTTTTACTTCAATACATTTTTATTTTAGGCAAGTTTCTTTAAATCTCATTAATCCTCAGTTTACTTGCCTGTTTGGACTTTTAAATTCATTTATTTCATTTGGTTCTGGGGATGAAACCTAGGAAACTGCATATCCTGAGCAAGTACTCTACCACCGAGTCCCACATCTAGCCCTGACTCATCTTTGATATTCTAAATAATTCCTAAGATTCTTTATAGAAATTATTAAGGCATTATGTATATTGGCATATAGTGAAAGAACAATGATGATGGCCTGGCTGTCAAATGTATAATTTCTGATGGTTTGGGAATATTCATGACCCCCAAGTACCCACGAGACAGGTTGTTATGTAAGGACATCAGAACTCCCAGGACTTAGAGAGACAGCCTAAGCAGACAGTTTCCTACGAAAGTGGCAGAGTCACAGGAGGACGTGGACTCCAGTTTTTAATTTTGCGTTTTGAGACAGGTTTTATAGAAAGAGTGTTCTGTGGGTACACTTGGTATTATAAAAGCTCCTGTATCCAACACTGGTAGGTGATGGTGGGTGGGGAATGCTAAAACAGAAAATTTAAATGCTATGTGGTCGGGGTGCAGTGCAGTGGCACAGCAAAGGCTCAGCATTGGCAAGAGTTCTTTCTACTCCAAACACAACACACAAATGTGTATTTTACACTTAACCGTGAATGTAACTCATTTACCAGTAAAAGAAATGTAGACTTTTTACTAAACGTTAAGGCTTTTGCTTTGAGTTTACATAATATCTAATTATTTACCGTAATTCCAATCACAGGTTTAACTTACATAAACAAGTGTGGGGAAACCGAGACTGAGTCTATGAGTGTGTGGGTGCTGCCGGGACAGACGTCCCCCACTTAGAGGAAGTCTACGGACTTGAGTGCGCACCGTGCTGTGACCACGCATGGCGAATAATGACTGTTATTTACCTGGCAAATTACCTGGATATTATGGCATCTCCTTTGTGTCCACTGTTAACAGCTGACGTTTTATATTCTCTTTAAGATCACAGGCCTTCGGTGAATTAAATCTTAGAAAAATGCACCCCTTTTACCCTTTAGCCTACCCTGTGCTTAAGAGCAAATTCTTGCCTTCGACTATATTTTGTTGGCTATTTCCCAGTCATTTTCCTCTGCTCCCAAGTGTCTTTTGTTCCAAATTCCTGCAGTCATCACAGGGAGGGGCGGTCCCTCAGCTGATAGTCCCATGTGCAGGTAATCAGTAACTAAGGTCACACCCAGCATCTTGCCTCTGGATTCATATCCAAACTCTAGTTCCATTCTGCTTTGCAACCTCAGACATTGATAAATCAATCTCCTTTGGTTACCTTTTCTCCAAAGGGAAACTTAGCCTACAGTTTTGTTAGATTCTATGACCAAGCAAAACTCAGGACAAGTACACAGTGGAGTGAGTGTTGGTTGTTCTCCACTTTGTGGGGCCAGCTACACTTGGTCATCTCATCCAGTCATACAGCAGCAGTGCTTGCTGAACCTCCTAGTTGCTGACCATTGATTGGCCCTGTGGCATGTCAGCTCCTCAAGAGCCCAGAGGGTCTGTTGCTTCCCCATACTATTTTTAGGGATTTTTCTGGAACACAGTTTTCTCATTGCAGCTTAGATAGCCATTCCCTTTCTACGTTCTCAATCTGCAAATTTGTCATTCAATATACATTAAACAACAACTATGTAGGCAGGATATATTAGGGATCATCAGAGAAACAGAATTAAAGGCGGTGGTGGCACACGCCTTTAATCCCAGCACTCGGGAGGCAGAGGCAGGCGGATCTCTGTCAAGAGCTAGTTCCAGCGCAGGCTCCAAAGCCACAAAGAAACCCTGTCTCGAAAAACCAAAAAAAAAAAAAAAAAGAAAAGAAACAGAATTGATGTACGATATATACGTACATATGAAAGAAATAAGGAATTGGCTGAATTCGCAGATCTACAGTCAGGAAGTAGATGGCACAGTTCCAGCCTGTGTGGAGGCCTGTCAGTGCACAGACCTGTAGACTCAAGATTTAAGAGCCAATGTTTCCATTTGTGTTTGAAAGCAGGAAATAACTGATGTCCAGCTTGAAGGCAGCCAGATACAGGGAATCTCTCCCTCTCTCCTTCCCTCCATCTCCCTCTCTCCCCCTCCCTTCCTCTCTCCCTCCCTCTTTTCCTCCCTCCCTCCCTCCCTCTTTTCTTCCCTCCCTTCTGCCATCTCCCGTTGCTCCAGTTGCCCACTCAGAAACATGCTTGTGGTGTTTGACCAAATGACTGGGCACTCTGTGGCCCTATCAAATTGACAAATAAATTAACCAACAGGCTAGAAAACTGCTAGGTGCTTCGCTCAAATTCTTGTCATTATTTCTGATCCCAGACAATTCAGTATCCTTGCTTTATGTGCTGATGTTCCATTCATCCTGGTGCCCTCACCCCCTCCTGCTCTGGAGACTTGACAGGGTTTGCACTAACAACAGCAACTCCATCCTCCCACTCTGTCTTCACCTGAAAGCATGCTTGCTTCATCTTCCATATCTGAGCTATGATCTCAGTCTCCCTTTTAGAAGCTATATCTCTGCCTTCAACAATTCACTGAAATTCCACTCTGTGTGCTCTCTTTTTGTTTGCTTGTTTTTTCAAGACAGGGTTTCTCTGCGTAGCCTTGGATATCCTGGAACTCACTCTGTACACCAGGCAGGCTGGCCTCGAACTCACAGAGCTCCTCTGCCTCCTGAGTGCTGGGATTAAAGGTGTGCACCATCACCGCCTGGCTCTCTGTATGGCCTCCTAAAAAGACCCTCACAAAGGCCAACAGTGTCTTTCTGAACTGACCACCTTTGTCAAGTCTTCTTACTATTCTGAATGTTTCAGTATCTTTGGAAAAATCATAGTGTTTCTGAAATGCTGTTTTCCTTTTGCTTTAGCAAGTCAGGCTTATGGTTGTTCTGTTTTCTTCTCTGCTAATCTCCCCCAGTTTCCCCCGTCTTGTCATGTCCTGGATTGAAGGGATTTTCTGGCCTCAGCTTCCTGAGCTGCTGGACCAGAGTCTTGAGTGGCCATGCCTGACCGTTCAGAATGTTTTTGTCAACTATATGTCACTGGGGATGGTAGAAGTATGAACTGGACCTTCTCAGGTGAACCATTCTGCCATATGAATGAAGAGCATGTCGTAACTCTTTCTTCGAGAAAATTTTGCCAAGAAAAATACTGGAAGCGTTTGAAGCTGTTCCTTTCTTTGTCTAAAGTTACTTCCACTGTGAACTTCATGTTATTTTTCAAGCCACCACTGCTGCTGGATTACAGTAACCACCTCCTGATGGTTCTTGACTCTGCTCATCCTTCTTCGATCTACTCTGACCTAATAGCTAAAATGATGCTCTGCTCAGCATCCTCCAGTGGTTTCCTGTTCCACACGGAGATGAATCCACTCAGCAGCAGTTTGACGTGCGCTAGTTCCAACTCTTGGGTCTTTGGGTCTACACTGCAACAACGTTCTGTCCCACTCTGGCCACCTCTCTCTGGTCCCTTACATATGCAAACTCCACTCTAAATTTAGGGTTGTTACATATATATATATTTTTTTTCATCATCATTATATTCCTAGCTTGTTGCCTCATTGCTGTTGGGTAATCAAATGTCACTTTCTCAGTGGGTCCTTTTGTAAATGTCCCATTTGAAAATATAATCCCCAGGCCTCTACTCCACACTTTAATTTTTTTTTTAAATTTTAAGTGTATGGATGTTTTACATGCACATATTACATCACATGTATTCTGGTGCCTATAGAGGTCAGAACAAGGAATTAGATCCCCTAAACTGGGATGGTAGTTGGCTATGAGCCACCATGTGGGTGCTGAGTCTTCTACAAGAGCAGAACATGCTCTTACTGCTGAGTCATGTTTCCAACTCCTGCTGTGTTTTATCCATGCTCCGGTGTGCGTTTGGATGTGTGCATGTATGTATTGTTACTTTTTCTTTCTGTTATAAACACCATGACCAAAAGCCACTTGCAGAGGAAGGGTTTATTTCATTTTACAGGTTACAGTCCAGACCTGGGTCCTCAGCAAGAGCAGCAATTGCTCTGAGCTTCTGAGCCAATCTCTCTAGCCTTCTCCACCTTTTTTTTTTGGATACAGGGCCTCTCACTAAACATGAAGTTCACTGGGTTTGTTTGTTTGTTTTTTTTTGAGACAGGGTTTCTCTGTAGCTTTGGAGCCTATTCTGGAACTCACTCTGTAGACCAGCCTGGCCTCAAACTCACAGAAATCCACCTGTCTCTGCCTCCTGAGTGCTGGGATTAATTAAAGGGCTGTGCCATCACCACCCATCTGGAGCTCACTGTTTTCAGAACACTATCTTGCCCATGAGTCCCTGGGATCTACCTGTCCTTCAGTGCTAATTACAGAATTGTGCTACCATGCCTTACTTTTACACAGGTCGTGGGGATTTGAACTCAGATCTTTATCCTTGTATGTAGCAAGCACTTTAAGTTGCTAAGTCTCCTCTCCAGCCCCTTGCTGTATTTTCCTCTGGAGCACATATGTACTGATGTAATATATAGTTTACAGCTTGTAAACACTTGTCTGCCTGCAACTCGATTAGATGTAAGCCTGGCACTGGAAGTTTAATTCCGTGGTGAGGGTGTTTAGCTGCAGCTTTGTCTTCCCCATTATTAGATGGTTTAATTTAGATTTCTTTCATATATGTATATATCTTAAGAAGTTTCCATGGTAGTAAGTTTCCACAGAACCCCTCAAATGGGCTTAACATTAAGAACCCCTTAATGTTAGCCGTCCCTCTCTGTATTCCATCCCTCACTCCCATCTTCCATGCCTTTTCCCGTTACATTCCAGTCTCCCCATTATCCTCCCCCCTTTAATAGAATGTCATGTTTTCCAGCCTGGCCTCAAACTCATTATGTAGCCTAATCCTGCAGACTCTACCCCACAGTGCTGGAATTAGACATATACCACCAAACTAAGCTCACGTAGTGCTGGGGAATGGACCTAGGGCTTTACATATGCTAGGCAAGCACTCTACAAACTGAGACTTAGGCCCTGAAAATAAATCCAATAAGAGGGATGTTTTCTTTTTCTTTTCCTTTTATTGAAAGTAGCTTTTTTGCAGCCAGGCAGTGGTGGCACATGCCTTTAATTCCAGCACCCAGGAAGCAGAGGCAGGCGAATCTCTGTGAGTTCGAGGCCAGCTTGGTGTACAGAGTGAGTTCCAGGACAGGCTCCAGAGCCACACAGAGAAACCCTGTCTTGAAAAAACAGAAAAAAACAAAAAAAGAAAAAAGAAACAAAAAAGATTTTTCTCATACAATATATCCCAATTACAGTTTCCCCTTCTACCAGTTTTCCCCCCTTTCTCCTCCCCTCCAGATCCACTCCTTTTCTGTCTCTCATTAGAAAAGAACAAGTTTTTAGGTGATAACAACCAAAGTTGACAAAATATAATAAGATAAAATAAAAACCATAAACCATCACAACCCAACAAAAGGAAGAGTTTCAAGAATTAGAAGGTGGCGGTGGTTCACGCCTTTAATCCTAGAACTCAGGAGGCAGAAGCAAGCAGATTTCGGAGCCCGGTCTACAGAGTGAGTTCCAGGACAGTCAAAGCTACACGGAGAAATCCTCTCTTGAAACACAAAACAGAACATGGAAGAGAGAAAGAAAGAGAGAGAGAGAGACTCAGAGAGCCACTCATAAAATACTGAGCTGAAAGCTATAACATACATGCAAAGGACTGGTGCAGACCTGGGTCAGCCCTGTGCTTGCTGCTCCAGTCCCAGTGAGTTCCTATGAGCCTGGCTTAGTTGATTCAGAAGACCTTGTTTTCATAGGAAATTAAACTGTGATACGTCCATGAATGGAGAAGCATGAAGTTATTAAAAATTATATTAGACACAAAAGTAGAAGGGATCAGTGGGCGTTGGGGGGCAAGAGAGGGTGATGGGGTGAACATGGTACAGATACATTATATACACCTGGAAAATGTCATAATAAAACCCAGCACTATGCATAATTAATACATGCTAATAAAAACCTTTAAAATTACTTTAACATTTAAGGATTAACAATATGAGCTAGACATGGTGGTGCCCACCTTTAATCCCAGCACTCAGAGGTCAGAGGCAGGTAAATCTTTGTGAATTTAAGGGCAGACTGGTCTGCAGAGATAGTTCCAGCCTGCTAAGGGCCCCCATGTACCTCTCAAAGTGCTCACAATATAGTAAGTAGAAAAAAGAAGAATATAAAGAACTCCAATTTTATTCTGAATATAAAGGAAGGGCTATATCCTTTATATTATATTTAAAATTCTATCCTTGGTTAAGTTACTGGGTAGTGAGGTTAAAATTTAAATTTTTTCTTTTTTTGTTAATCTTTTATATTTTGAAAAACTGTTGATAATAACATCTACTTTCACTTTAGTTCCTTTTGGTGGTGCCGGGGATTGAACGGAGAGTGTCTCACAGATGAGCCACACCCCAACGATAACCTCTGCCTTCAGGTTTAAAAAAGATTCTCGAAAATTATAAAGCTTTGAAGGGGAAAATGCTGCTTCCTTCTATCCACTCCCAGTCTGAACAATTTCCCACTTCATCTGGAGGAATGATTTGCACATCTTTCTTGGCACTGATTATATCCTGCTAGTACTATGTGTCTTTATTTCTCCTCTTATGCCACATACTTTCTGAAGGCAAAAATCTATGTATTATTATTTTTTAGGGTCTAAAAGACTTTATTTTCATGAATTATTTGAAAGAAAAAACACATTTGAAATGTTTTAATAATCATGAATGATATATATATAGTGTTAGCAATACAATTTTTATGTTTTTTTTATGACCAGCTTCAAAACAATTTTATATATATATAAATTTTATTTATATAAATATAAATATATATATATTTAATATATAATATTATATATAATATATATAATAAATATATAAAATAAATATATATATATATATTGTTGTTGTTAAAGGCAGGGTCTTACTATGTACCCCTGGCTATCCTGAAGCTCACTATGCAGACTAGGCTATCTTGAACCCAGAGAGTTCTACTTTTCTCTGCCTTTTGAATGATGGGTCTAAAGGTGTAATTTTTTTTCCTAGCATTTTTTTGAGGACTTACATAATGTGTACAGCCAAAACTAAGCTTTCTTTTATGTATATTATCTTATTACCTTATTTGCATAATTTCATATCCAATTCTATGTGGTTACAATTTTTCTTATGCTCTCAACATCACTATTGTGATCTAAAAGGAGGTAGACCAGCAGAATGCTGAGGAAGAGGTAGACGGTCAAATGCAACTGTGTTACATTACTTCTGCGGAACACTGGGTTCATCTGATTGTTCTATTTGGATGTCTGCTCCTCAATTTCTTACAAGGAGAAGACATGTCTAAGGTCTCAGTGACAAAATGAGGTATGAGTTCACCAAAGCAAACTCTGGGGAGCCAATGGTTTATTGGACTTCTTTACACACGTGAGTGGTTACTTACAGGTGTTTGGGCATCCCCTCTAGTCTTCCAGGGGTTATATATACTCCCTCAGGCTGTGCGCAATTAAAACAGGTTAGGGTATAACAGGTGGAAGAGAGCAGCTGGACAGTCAGGTGAGGGTATCTTGCCTTCTCGGTCCCTCTGTACTGGGATGTAAACCATAAAGAAGCCAGCTGGGATGATCTTCTGCACTGGAGTGCAGCTGAATGCCCAGACATGGGGGCTGCTTGGCTTGGAGGACAGTCACTCACGACAAAGGCATATCTAGATATCAAAAGTCAAGTTACTGGCACACAGTTATTTTAAAAGTGTTACCCTGCTTGGTTTAAAGTGATTTAAAAATTTCTGGTTGGCTCCTATAGAAGACTATAACACACCAGTTCTTAATTCTGTTCTGCTTCAACATCTTGGGCCTTGCTGAAGTCAGAGTCACCATGCTTTCTGTTTTCCATAAAATCATTCTCTTTGAAAGAGCAAGGGCATTTGGATTACACTCCCTATTTTTAAAGAAATTGTATTTATGTTTATGACTGTCTGTATCGTGTGTGTGCCTGGTGCTCATGGAGGCCAGAAGAGGATGATGGATTCTATGGAACTGGGGTTATAGACAATTGTGAGCTGCCATGTGGGTGCTGGGAAACAAAGACCAGCTCCTCCCCCATAATGGCTCTGACTGGTGCCCTCAGAAACAGCTTTCACAACGTGCAGCACAGCCCTTGCAGATACCATAGTCTGGCACTTCAGCGACACAACAGCTATTTCTTCAGTTGAATCTTAGGAACTGCTCTGCTTGAATTTAGGGACCGTATTTTAGGAAAGTAAGCCCTGAATATAAGTAGACATCTTCAAGTACCACAAGAAGAAAATGAACGAAGGAGAGATTCACTGTGTTCATCTCTTGTTTCCTTCAGGGCCAAAGCTTGCTGAGGTATGGTGGCATTCTCCAGAGCCATTTGTGTTCTTGTCCTCTCTCTCTCCCCTTTTGCCAAATATAGTTGACATTATGTACATACGCCACAAATCCACTATACGGGCTGCTGATCACATTTAGCATTTTCCCTTTTTTTTTTTTTTAACAAATGCAGTAATTATAAGGGTATGTGAAAAATACTATTAGAGGCCAGACATATATAATTCTTGTACATTAAACATGTAGTGTTGTGTATGTCATGATGTGTATGGGAGGGGTGCATGCCACATGATATAACTGTGAAGGTCAGACGACAGCCTCACGGGGTCAGTTTTCTCCTTCTGCCGTGTGCATTATGAGAATCAAATTAAAGTTGCCAGGCTTATGAGGCAAGTGTCTATCCCTCCGATGCCATCCGGCCAGCCCTAAATACGGGGTTAGTAATCAGCACTATTTAAGAGTCAGCTGAATAAATTTAAGAAATCCAGAGACCAGGGCCACTCCCAATTCAAATTTAATTTTATTATTGTGCACATGATGTATGTGACACACAGGAGGTCGGAGGGAACTTTTGTGGACTGCGAGCTCTCCTCCCTTTAAGTGGGTTCCAGGGAGCAAAGTCAGGTCACCGGGAGACAAGTGCTTTTACTCTCCCAGCCATCTTCCTAATTCCACTGAGTCGTCTTCCTCTGGCCATGGACTCTTGGTGCTTTGTTTTAAAGCTCTATAGACAACGCTGCTGTGTAAGTCTTGGCTAAAAACTGCTTTTAAACCATCATCAACCAATCACGAAACTGTGACCCGGAGTCCCTTCAAAATAAAGGTAGCCCATTTCACAATTTTGTCTAAGGACTGATTGTGAATGTTTCCTGGTTTCTCACTGTGTATCTATTGCTTATCTCTTTCCTGTTCCCTTGCCGACCTTGTCATTCAGAACTTCTGGACTTCCTGGCTGAAGAGGTGATCTTTGGTCTCCAGTGCCATCACAAGCATGGGTTCTGGTTAATTGCTTCAGGTTAGTTCCCTGGACTTGGCTCCCCACTCTTTGCAGCAGTCTCCTCCACACACCTCCATAACAACCCGAGGATGACAGCCTGCTAACTGCACTGAGTCAGGGAAGAACTGCCATGGTTCTCCTGGAAAGTGATTGCAAATAACTGACTCCTTGGATTTCCTGCAAACATGGTTTTGTTTTAGCACCCCTCAACAAAACTGAGCTAATATAGAGGAGGGCATTTCCTTCAGTGGACTAAAGGTGGTGCTGTGCTATCTGGGCCCAGTGACCTTCCTGGCTGGTGCTGCTGTCTAACTGTGGCTATCAGCAATGCTGGTCTACACCTTCCTTCACATTTCTAGTGGCCTGATTTTTTTTCTTCTTTCTTTTCACTGGCAACTGCGGCTTCTTTAACTCACACTGGACTCATCATTCCACAATACATAGGAAACAGACATTCTTATGGCCCATAGGAGTCTGTTTTCAGACAGTCAGGGCCCACACACGCCTTAAACGCCCTGATAAGAAAATGAGACTAACTCTATGAAAATTCTGCACTCGCCTGGAAAGAGAAAAACGGCATGCATGGCCGTGAAAGCAACTTGTTATCAATCCCTGATTAGGATCTAGAGTCTCAAGAAGTACTACACACAAACCTTGGAAACTACACAAGTTAACAGGTTTCTTTTTCTTCTGGAATTATAGCAATCATCTTCTGATTTTCAATGTCTTTATGTTTTTAGACTTCTTGAAGTCAGGGTCCTCCTTTTATTTATATATTAATTCCTATCAGCCCTAGGCATAACTAGTCTGAAGCAAATACTGGCTGGTAGTTCATTTTTTATAGCCTTAATCTCTAATAATCTCACGCTTCTACTATGGTTCATTGCTACAAAACAGCATGCTACAATTTGCTAATAAGTTAAAAACTTTCAGTTTTATTTTTCCCCTAAAATATGAGGAAAAGTCCGAACAACTAAGGCCGAACCTTTAAAAAAAAAAAAAGTGCCACAAGCATGCCACTTCAGTTGCCCAGCAGGCCAGAATTTCAGCATAGAGAAAATACAGAAATACAGGGCCGGTGGGAGAGGCCCTATAAATACCTGCAGTCTAACAAGGCCTCTATGTCCCAAATTCAACTAATTTATCAGCAGCGTCTTGCAGTTTTCCAACTACATTTGAGAACAGTTCTTCGGACTTGCAGGCGCAAGAGTGAAGACTTCGGGTAATGTGACATGGGCCGAGAATGTTTTCGGACACAATACTGGCAGGGGCTGAAAGGCGGGTTTCCGGGAAACCTATTCTCTGGGTCACCTGCGCAACGTGGTCATCCTTTCCATTATAAAAAGGGCAGTGGACTAGGATTTGGCAAGTCTCTTTTATTTCTTAATATATTCTAGTGCCCTAACGCGAGCTGAAGAGGGAACTTGGCTGGGGAGGACAGCTCAGTTGGCTTTCCTCGTTCACATTTGAGTTCCCCTTCGTGTGTGAGGCACTCCAGGACTGGCTTCCTTTTCGGTGGGTCCTCTAACCGGCTGCAACCGGAGCCGAATGACTGGCGAGGGATTAGTACCAGGTCATAAACAACCTTTCACTTCCCCTCCCCCGCGCCAGGCGCCCCGGGCCGTCCGGGGACCGGGCCTGCTCTGGCCGCGTGGGCCTGCGCGGTTCCCTAGCCCTCGTGGGTTCACTCTCCCCAGCCCTGCGCTCACAATCACGACGCAGAGCCCTCGCCCACAGCCTGAGGGCGGCTTCCACTTCCCTTCTCCCGACCCTGTCACCGCGCACAAGCCCAAAGACCGGGCGTCCTGACACGCACGCCTACAGCCGCGGCCGCCCTGCGCGCGCCGACACAGTCCCCGCCCCCCGCCCGCGGTGCTTCCGCGGCGTGGCCCCGCCCCTTCCCAGGCCCGCCTCCCGACGGCCGCCCCTCGCGCGGGCTCCAGCCCCCCCCGTGCCCCGCCTCCGCGCGTGCTCAATAACTGTCCTCTAAGTCGGCCTACAGGCTTCCCCCGCCCCTGAGCTGTTTGAATATGCTAATGAGGCTCTGAGACACAGCCAGTAGAGCGGCGGGGCTGGGCATCACGTGACGCGAGTACGTGTCAGGGGCGGAGCCTACGTAGCCCCTGCCCGAGTTAAAACCGGAGAGTGAGAGAGAAAAGCGCTTCAGTAGCGAGAGGGGCTGAGAAAGTGGTGACACCGCTGGGGTGCGGAGGGAGTCCCTGAAACTTCTCCCAACAGCCCCAGGGCCAGTCTTCCCTCAGCCCACTCCCCTCTTCGCCAGATCCCTGGTCCCCACTCCCTGCACTGGGGGTGGGGTGGGGAACTGGACCGGTCTCCCGCGGGGACACACACAGGGGCCGGGAGTGGGGACGGGACCCCCCAGGCGAGGGGGACGGACGGACAGACGTCCGTGCGTCCGCCCCAGCGGGCAGGCAGGCCGGAGGCGGGGGTACGACCAGGAGGACCTGGGCTAGGGAGTTTCCTCTCAACTATCGGGGGAGAAACTCCCCACAGCCGGTGTTTTCCTCCCGGGGGCCGCGTTCCCCGCCCCGCGTAGCGGCGGTTGCCGCCGCCGGTGCCTGCCTTCACCTCTGCCATCTCTTCACCACCTCGGGCCCCGGTGTCCCCGGCCAGCACTATGCCCATCTTACTGTTCCTGATAGACACGTCTGCCTCTATGAACCAGCGCAGCCATCTGGGCACCACCTACCTGGACACGGCCAAAGGCGCGGTAGAGACCTTCATGAAGGTACCGACTGACCGAGCCCCGGTGGCGACCCCGACCCGGTGGCCCGCGGGGGGTAGGGCGGAGGGGGGGTGGCGGGGCTACTGCGGGCGCCGCGGGCGCGGGGACCCCTCCCCCACCGCGCGTGCGGGCGGGTGAGCGGGCGGGCGCTGGGAGCGGGCTCTGCCGGGCCTGGCCCATGTGGGGCTACTGTGGGTGCGGGGGGGGGGGAGTCGGCGGAGGGGCGGCCCTGCGTGTGCGGTACTGTGGGGGCGACCAGCGACCCTTCTGCCACTGGTAACCTCGCCTCTGTGCTTCCCTCTCTCTCCCTCCCGTCCCCACCCTGGCCCGCAGCTCCGTGCCCGGGACCCTGCCAGCAGAGGAGACAGGTATATGCTGGTCACTTTCGAAGAGCCACCCTATGCTATCAAGGTAACAGCCCTCGCCCTCCCCCCCTCCCTTCCCTGCTCCTTCCTAGCTCGCCCTCCCCGCCCCCCTCTTCATTATGCTCCCCTCCCCCACCGCCGCTCCCGCCTCCAGGTCCCTTTCCCCTGCGGCCTCCCACCCCTCCCAAGCTCGGGAGCGCGCTGGCGTGGTGGCAGTTTCTGGCCCACCGCCGTTCCCTCTGGGTCCGGCTCGGCCAGGCGGCGGAGGCGCTACGATCAACATGGCCGACATTTCCCCTCCGCGGCGTGAGCGGCAGCAATGAACTGTGGGGGATATTTATTCAAGTTAGCCCGAGTGACAGCCGGGCCCAGCCTTGCCTAGCCCGGGTTTGCATTAAAAGGGGAATCAGCCCAAGCTGGCAGGAAAGCCAGGAGGGGGGCCTCGAGACTCGGTCATCACACAGTGGAACTAGGAAGGCCACCGATTGGTGGGACAGCTGTGGTCAACTTAAGAAGTCCTGCTGCCATCTGCCTTCCACTAGTACCTTCAACACCCACCCCTTACACACACTTTGGAGGATGTTATGTTAGCAAATTTCCCAGTGAAGTTATTAAAGTATTAAGACTGTTATTACTTACCAAACGGTGTAGGGCCAGCAGGTTCATTCTTGGCCACCTATGGAAGAGTTTCCTCACCAGAGACAACAGTTAGAACATGTGACCCAAGCCATATCAACCAAAAGTGAAGTTAACTATACAAACCCGAAGTGGAATACCTGCTTGGTGGACATCACCTTATAATCGGTGTCCATGTGTGCTCGTGGCTTCAAATGATAAAAAAAAAATTCTTACATCTTTCTTTTCAGGCTGGATGGAAAGAAAATCATGCAACGTTTATGAATGAACTGAAAAACCTTCAGGCAGAAGGACTTACGACTCTTGGCCAATCCCTAAGGACAGCTTTTGATTTGTTAAATTTAAATAGATTAGTAACTGGCATAGACAACTATGGGCAGGTAGGTTGAATACTAAGGTAGAAAAGAGTTGTTTTTATTATGTGTATAAAAACACAATCCAGTTCAAAAGTATGCAACGTGGAATAGACGTATAAAGCATAATGAGGTTGAAATACAGTGCACACAATTCAAAACACCTAAGGTGATGGTTTTATGTCCCTCATTTCCCCCTTTAAATGTATTTGCATTTGAATCTAAATTCTTGGCTAGAACACTGACATAAATTTGGTTTCAGCCCCTCAAAGTTCATAAAAGACATAAAAGGGAAGTCAGTACACCAGTCTGAAACTATGTTCCATGTAGGCACATATGCACCTATTGCAGTGGGTCACAGCTGCTGGTTGACTTAGCAGTTGTTTCTATATTAGTAAAGTCGTTGGAAGAAATGACTGTTACATTAGGGTTTTCTTAACCCAGGTTGTTTACTTGGGAAGGTAAGATTTGTCAGGAGCGCAGTACTTGATTGACTATATTCAGATGTCTCTCGAAGCATATAATATTAGAAGTTACTGTAGTAGGAAGTAGATTCTGACCTTTTAAAGTTTAAAATTTCCAAACCCTTGGGAAAATGTTTCCTGAGAAACATAAAAGCTTGCCTATCTTCCTGCAGCTCCTTAAAAGTCCCTCATCTGTGAGGAGGATGAGACAAGAGCTTAAATTACAAGTCATTCACCAAGGAAATGTGAGGTGATCCATTATAACTTCTTATGATATTGCTATCCTAGAAATACAAGATACCAAAGAATATGTAGTGCTACACACATGGAGTAATACCACACCCAAGGAATCCAGTATGCAAAGCACTATTACCATAATGTATATTTAGGAATATGTGTTATATACTTTTCCCAAGTTCATAATACACAGTTCTCATGAATTTAGAACATCTCAGGGAAATTCTTTCCATGACTTAACAAGCTATATGCCTCATTTGGGGACAGCTCTTGAACACTTAACCATCTTTAGAAATGGTGGAATTGAGTCCTGTAGCATTTAAAGTATTCCTTACAAGTCAGACCTCTCTGAGCAGCATTTTCACCATTTAATTAGTAAATATTATTTTTTCTTTTTTGCTGTTGCTTTGCCACTTGTTGGTCTGTTTCTGTAAAAGCCTTTCATTCCTATGTTGTATGTAGTGCTATTATTTACGATTTTAATCAAACTTTGCTGAATTTTAAGACCCATTTATTTCATTGTCAGGTTGTGTGGTGTAGACCTATCAATTTCCTATTCTGTGTCACATTTCATTGAGGTGAACAGTATTTGGTTACATCCACCTTCAACTACATACTTTAAACAGCAGAAAGTCCTATAGAACAGTTAACCATGGAGAGATCCAGGGCACTTGTGCACTTACTCTTGTAGGAAGTCTAAGGTTGAAGGCAGAGCTCTTGCCAAAGAACACTTTGACCAAACCTGGAGATTGGGATGTTCTTACTGACTAGGGTTTATATCTTGTAAGAAGGAAGGTTAATGCCTCTCAGTTATTTTAGTGAATCAGCTAGGATTCAGGAAGCAATGTTAATGGTTTTTGCACAGAATGAAAGTAGCTTTGAAATAATTAAGCTACAATTTCTCAATAAATGGAAAAATTTTGAGTCAGTTTTACTTGGGAGAAGACATTCTTTTGGATTTTTCATCATAAAACCATTTTTTGTTTATTTAAATATCTGATATTTAAATAAAGTTATCAGAATTTTGAATAATTGAAAATATTTAATTCTAAATATTTGAATGTTTGGAAAAGAACTTTGTAGAATAGCTTTATTCTGTAACCTTAGTATTTTTGTACATAAGTATTTCATGCTGAATAATAGGAATACTGGATATAGTCTCAATATTTGAAGGAAATGAGAAAAGGTGGGTTAACTGGAAGATGGCATGTTAGTCTTATAGAGCATGTATATACCTTAATATGGTTTCAAATTATTTTCTTAAATATGGGTGAAATGTACACATTTATTTGTATATTTATGCTAATAGTTTTTTCCCTTACACATACAGACACAGGTGATTTTATAAATCAATTACAAGAACATTAATTTCCATATTGCATTTATTAACTTGACATTCTTAATTAGGTAGGATACTTAGAATTGTAAGGTTTTAAAATAGCTGAGCACAAAGGATTTCTGAATGGTTTTCTTAAGCACCTTGGGATATTTCACTAACATTATCTGCCTATGTAGGTGGTCCTTTTAAATATTTGGTGAACAGTACCCTTGCCTTTAAGAGCAACACCTTATGAAATTGTTATTATGAATTTGTTAGTAGCTTCAAATGATGTTGATCCTTTTTTTTTAAAAAAAAATATTGTTTTATTTATTTTTATTTCATGTGCATTGATGTTTTTGCCATGGGTGTCTCATCCCTGGACCTGAAATTACAGACAGTTGTGAGCCGCCATGTGGGTGTTGGGAATTGAACTCGGGTCCTGGAAGATCAGTAAGCGCTCTTAACCACTGAGCCATCTCTCTAGCCCCGATGTTGATCCTTTGAGAATCTGAAAATAAGCTCAAGTGGCTAAGATTAAGAATGTTGATACATTGGATAGTTTCATTATATAGACATTTTTATATTGTTCTTTTTTTTTTTTCAGTGTTTGTAGCATTCTTTTTTTGGGTATTTTAATGTTATGTTTACCTGCTGAATCTAACTCTGTCCTGCACATCATGATTTTTCTTGCTGGTCTGACTCTATCCCACTCACCAGTACAGTAGCACTGATTGGATTGTTTAGAATGGTGTGTTTTTTTTTTAATTTATTTATTTTTTTTATTTTTTTTGGTTTTTCGAGACAGGGTTTCTCTGTGACTTTGGAGCCTGTGTTGGAACTAGCTCTTGTAGACCAGGCTGGTCTTGAACTCACAGAGATCCGCCTGCCTCTGCCTCCCGAGTGCTGGGATTAAAGGTGTGCGCCCGGCCGAATGGTGTGTTTTGAAAAGAGAAAACTCTTTAGTGCTTTGAGGATTTTAAATGGGAGTATTTACCCCATTTGACAATGATGACTTTGGTGTGAGATGAGTTGGATGATCCTTTTTTGAGCTGGTCTCATTGTAGCCATTGCTGGCCTGGAACTCATTGGCTAGCCTTGAACTTATAGGCATGTACCACCATGCCTGGCCAGGCTTTTCCTTTAATGTTAATTAGTGTTAAACAGTGAAAAGTTGATTCCTATTTGAGTTTGTGGTTTTTCATTCCCCTTAGAATATCAACAACTTCTTTGGTACTTTGAAGCTATCAATAATCTTTCTAAGTGGAAGTGGGTTATTATACTTGTCTGTATACTGCCTGTACACCATGTTGAAATATGACCTGAAACAATAGTGACTAGTCAGTCTTTGTATGCTGTTGGATATGAAACCAGGACCTTGTGTATGCTAGGCAAAGATCCCACTATAGAGGTACACCCTCTGTCCTATTGGAAAAATTGTAAGCCCCTTAATTCAAATAAGTTTTATTTAAAAAATTTAATGACATTGGTGTGTGGAGAGGTGTAGCATGTCACAGTGAATGTGTGAAGTTAAAGGATAACTTGTGGGAGTGGTTTTATCCTCCCACCATGCTGGTCCCTCTATTCAAATTTAGGTCCTTAGGTGTGGTGACAGATGTCTTTCTCTGCTGAGCCATCATGCCATCCATAAGTCCCTTATATAAAAAAAAAATAATAAGACTTAGAAATGAAAATTCCCCATCTTTATCATTTTTAAGCAGGCAGTTCTATGGTATGAGGTGTATTCACATTTTTGTGCAACTGTGCCTAGAAAATTAAAATTATCTATTAATAACTCCTATTCCCTACACTTGCTTGAGAATGCTTTTTCTACTTTGTTTTCTTTTTTTTGTTTTGAGTTTATTATATATATAATATAATATAATATAATAAATATATATATATAATAAGTGTAATCACATAATATAGATGGATCTTCCATCTGTGGGCTTGCTAATCCATGGAGTCAGCTAACCACAGAAGTGTCTGAACATATCCTGCGTCTGTACTAAACATGTTTCTATGTCATTGTTCACTAAATGCAACTCTTTATATAGCATTAAGATTGTTTTAGGATCCCAGCACTTAGGAGGCAGAGAATCTCTGTGAGTTCAAGGGCCAGTCTGGTCTACAGAGCAAGTTCCAGTACAGTCAAGGCTGTTACACAGAGAAACCCTGTCTCAAAAAATAAACATACACCAAAAAACAAACAAAACAAAAAACAAAAAAGATTGCTTTAGGTAGGGCTGGAGAGATGTCTCAGAGGTTAAGAGCTTCTCTTCCAGAGGTTCTGGGTTCAATTCCCAGCAACCACCTGGTGACTCACAGTCATCTATAGTGAAATTTGGTGCCTTCTTTAGGCTTGCAGGCAGAACACTGTATATATAATAATTTTTTTTTTTAAAGATTGCATTAGGGGAGCTGGAGAGATGGCTCAGAGGTTAAGATCACTGACTGATCTTCCGAAGGTTCTGAGTTCAATTCCCAGCAACCACATGGTGGCTCACAACCATCTGTAATGAGGTCTGATGCCCTCTTCTGGCCTGCAGTTGTACATGCAGGCAGAATATTGTATGCATAATAAATAATAAAGAACATTTTGAAAAAAAAGATTGCATTAGGTATTTTAAATAATATAGGGATGAAGTAAAAGTACGTAAGAGGTTATGTGTAGTTATATAGATAAATACTCTGTAGTGTATAGAGTACTTGAGAATTTGGATTTTGATATCTTTTGGGGAAGACCAAGAACAAACATTGTGGATACTGAAAGTATGTCTTCTTGCTGCTTTTTTAGACATGGTTTGTTCTTTGTAACAGCTCTAGCTGTCCTAGAATTCTCTTTGTAGACTAGGCTGGCATTGAACTCATAGAGCTCTACCTGCCTCTACCTCCTTAGTGCTGACATTAAAGCTGTATGCCACCACCACCTGTCTAGATTTATTTTAGTCATATGAGTACTTTTGCCTGTACATATCTGTATGCAACATATGTGCTTGGTGCCTGAGGAAGTGGTGAGCTTCCATGTGGGTGCTGGAAATTGAACCCCGGGTACTTTGCAAGAACAAGTGCTCTTGACCTCTGAGCCAACTCTCCAGCCCATGCTTGTCTTTATGACTAATGATTATTTGCCTAGTGCTTAAGGTTCATCCATGTTGTAGCATGTAGAATTTTTGTCAGAATTTTCTTTACTATCAGGAATAATACTACAATTAAATGTATGTGGGTAAGTATCTTTAAGACTGCTTTTATTTTTTGTGAATATACATGTAGGCCGGGCAGTGGTGGCGCACGCCTTTAATCCCAGCACTTGGGAGGCAGAGGCAGGCAGATCTCTGTGAGTTTGAGGCCAGCCTGGTCTACAAGAGCTAGTTCCAGGACAGGCTCCAAAAGGTACAGAGAAACCCTGTCTCGAAAAAACCAAAAAAAAAAAAAAAATGTAGAAATGCACTAGTAAATTATTTTTGAGAAGCTCTCTATAATCTTTTCCATAATAATTGCACCATTTACATTCCCAACAGTAGTACATGCTTCCTGTGTTCTGCTGACTCATTCAGGGTCCACAAGCCTTCCTTAGGTGTGAGAAGATATCATTATTGTTTTGATTCGCATTTTTAGATTATTGTTTGTATTAGGCATCTTTTCATGTGCTGGTTAGCCATTTCTTTTTTTTTTTTTTTTTTTTTGGTTTTTCGAGACAGGGTTTCTCTGTAGCTTTGGAGCGTGTCCTGGAACTAGCTCTTGTAGACCAGGTTGGTCTCGAACTCACAGAGATCCGCCTGCCTCTGCCTCCTGAGTGCTGGGATTAAAGGCGTGTGCCACCGGCTGGTTAGCCATTTCTATACAGTCTTTGGAAATGTATTTAAAGTCTTGAGTTGAACATGAACTGAAGATACACACATACTGGAGTCTTTGTTTTGTTTTCTTTGTATTGGAGTTGAATTATGGTCATATATACCCTAGACAAGTACTCTGTGACTGAACTACATTCTCAGCCCTTTAGGTTTTTTTTTTTTTTTTTTTTTTAAATGTGTTTGGTTATTAACCAAAATTTACACGTCTTCTGTCATTCTGTAGGTTATGCCCTTTTGGTGCTCAGGATAATTTTTATGTAATTGAGTCTATTTTTTTCCTGTACTTTTTCATGTCTATAAAGGTTTACTTAATCTAGCATTATTAAAGCTTTTCCTTTATAGTTTTAGAACACATTTAGACATTTTATCTATTTCAAGCTGATTTTTATGTATAGTGTATATAAAGGATCCATCTTTTCTTTTGCATATGATTGTCTAGTTTCTCCAGCACTTTTGGATAGTCTTCTCAAGTCTTTTTCAAAAGTACTTTTAAATAATTTATCATGAATGGAGGAGTTCCTCCCCATAAAAGTATTGTTTTAGAGAAGAACAGCAGTAGCAGGAAATGGAGTGCCCAGGCAATCTTGACTTTTGTCATTGAATTGCTATGTAATACTGAGCAATGGCATTGTCACCCTTTGTCTCTGCTGCGTATTCTGAACAAGCAGCTATATATCCATACTATTATAGAATGAATGAGAGGCTTACATCTGATTATATTTAAAGTGCTCATAAGTGCTTAGTTAGAGACAAAAATTTAAAAACATGAAGGAAAATGGACTTGGTGGCACAAGCCAAACTTTAATCCCAACAGAGGCAAGAAGGCCAGCCTGTTTTGCACAGCGAGTCACTGCCTTAGAAACAAAAAGATGGACAGTAGTTTATGTCTGTTTTACTGTTTTTTTTCCCCTTGTTACAAATTACAATTATAAAACTCTAGTGCGTTTTTTTTTTTTTTTGTTTGTTTGTTTGTTTCTTTTGAGACAGGGTTTCTCTGTGGCTTTGGAGCTTATCCTGGAACTAGCTCTTTTAGACCAGGCTGGTCTTGAACTCACAGAGATCCGCCTGCTTCTGCCTCCCGAGTGCTGGGATTAAAGGCGTGCGCCACCACTGCCTGGCTAATCTAGTGAGCTTTAACATTGAGTTCTATTATTAAATGTTTTGAGATCTGTTAGCATGTTGAGATTTTTTTTTTAATTTTTTTTTTTTTTTTGCCCCATCGGGTTTTATTCATTCTAGAGAAGGAGGTGTGAGAGAAAAATTCTTTGCCATTGGTAGTTGATTACTATGAGATTTTGGTTTTAAAGAAGTACATTAAATGGAAACTGGGGTAAGTATTGGGAAGACATTTTTGTTTTGGTTTTTGAAAGAGGGCTTCCTGTTTAACAGTTCTGACTGTCCTGGAACTCAACGTGTAGACTAGGCTGGCCTTGAACTCTCAGAGATCTGCCTACCTTTGCCTTGTGGGTGCTGGGATGTGCCACCACTGCCTGGCTTGGCAAGACATTTTAAAGCAGTGTGTTGAATAAAAGCTGGTCAAAGGTGTGACAGAAACTATACTGTCCTGTTTTTGTTTTTTTTTTTTTTTTAAATGGGTCTGATTTTTAAGGCGCTTTCAGGAGCACACACACACACACACATAAAACTTGCTACAGTATCTTTATAGTGCAAATCTGTTTTCTAAACACTTAAACATTACATAGTTTTGTCATTCCAGAGGAAAATGAAAAAATGACACCCAAAGGACATCATCGTTTCGTTGGTTTTTTGAGACAAGGTTTCTCTGTGTAGTCCTGACTGTTTTGAAACACATTTTGTAGACCTGGCTGGCTTTAAACTCTTAGAGATCACTTACTATGCTTCCTGAGTGCTGGGACTAGAGACTTGTGCCACCACACCTGGCTTTAGGTATTTTCTTTAAATGACAGAAGCTCATGTAACACCGTTTCTTCCATTAAAAAAATTGGCTTTCTTATATAAAATTTATTTTTGTTAGCTTAATGTAATTTAAACATGTTTTACCAATTATAATACAGAAGTTTTGTTTTTTACTTTGCTTCTGTAACTTTTAAAATTACATCTATTTACTTATGTATTGGGGGCAAAACAGCCTTTTGGAGGTTAGAGGGAAAATTTGTAGGAATCTGTTCTGTTCTTCCGCTAATGAGGTCTCAGCAAAGTCAGGTTAGGCGTGATAGCAAGTGCCAGCTGAGCCATCTTGCTTGCCCTCTCCCCCTTTTTTTTTTGGAGTCAAACTCTCTTGTATTCCACGCTGGCCTTGAACTCACTATGTAGCTGAGGATGATCTTGAACTTAGAAAAAGATTTACTTACTTTGTGCATGTTTGTTATTGCCTGTGTGTATATATATGCACTTGTGCCTGGTATACTGGCTTTGGATCTCCTAGAACTGTGGTTAAGGACAGTTGTAAACTGCTGTTTGGGTGCTGAGACCCAAACATGGGGGCCTCTACAAAGAGCAGAAGGTGCTCCTAACTAACTACTGATTCATCTTGCTAGCCTGCTCTGTTGTTAAACTCTTGACCCTCCTGCTTGCACTGAGTGTTGTGTTTCACCATGGGGTTTATGTACTACCAGGGGTCTAATGCAAGACTTGATGCGGGCAGGAAAACACTCCGATAAGCTATATCCTCAAACCCTGCTTTAGTTTCTTTATTATTTATCTTTTCTAGCCCTTTTTTTCCCCCAAGACAGGGTTTCTCTGTGTGTCCCTGCCTGTCTTGGCCTTTGCTCTGTAGACCAGGCTGGCCTCAAACTCACAGAGATCCTCTGCCTTTGCCTGCTGCGTGCTGGGATTAAAGGTGTTTTGCCATTACCACCTGACTTACTCCATTGTTTTTATTGGGCTAGAACTTAAAAACTCAAATCTTGACCTTGATGGTTAGTGAATTATTTATTATATGCTCTTGAGCAGAGTTTCATCTGGCAACTTTTCATTTTTGTGGCTTAGTGTATCTTAAATTTATAGAAGAAAGAAGGCCCAGAAAAGTTAACTGCTTAATTTATTACAATTTATGAAACATTTCAAAAGATCATAATTTATTTGAAATAGCCATATATAATTTATTAGTAATTAGTACTTTAATGAGTCTTATTCCAAACCATAATCAGCAGATTTTCTTTATTTCAATTTTTCTGTCTGTAAGTGATACAGTGTGAAGTCTTGTGGTTTCTGTTTGAAAATAGCATTTGATAGCTGGACAGTGGTGGTACACACCTTTAACCCAGCACTTTGGATGCAGAGGCAGGTAGATCTCTGAGGCCAGCTTGGTAGGCAGAGTGAGTTCTAGGATAGCCAGGTCTATACAGAGAAACCATGTCTTAAAGAACAGCAGCAGCAGCAGCAACAACAATGACAAAATAGCAAAGAAAATAGCATTTTGTTTGGCTGTTATTTTTAACCTTTCTTGTAACATTTTATTTAAGTATTTGTTACCTTACTAGCTTCAATTCAGTGTTTCCCTTCTGGTTTGGAAAAAAGGATACTGTGGTTGATAGGCTTTTATGACTGACACTCTCTCTCTGTGTCTGTCTGTCTGTCTGTCTCTCTCTCTTGCTCTGGCGCCTGTCCTGGAATTTGCTCTGTAGACCAAGCTGTCCTCGAATTCACAGAGATCCACCTACCTCAGCTTCTCAAGTGCTGTGATTAAAAGGGAGCACCACCACTGCTTGGCTTGATTTTTATGACTTTAAAAATATTTTATGGTTTATTTAACTTTATTTTATGTGCATTCGTGTGAAGGTGTCAGATTCCCTGCAACTGGATCTTCAGACAGTTGTGAGCTGCCATGTGGGTGCTGGGAATTGAACCTGGGTCCTCTGGAAGAGCAGTCAGTGCTCTTAACCACTGAGCCATCTCTCCAGCCGGATTTTATGACGTTTTAAGGACAAGTTTTAATAATATGAATTTTGCAACTTAGGTTATTTTGGTGTGTGTATGTATCTTTATCTGCCTAGCTGTCTCCCTGTCTTCTAGGCCAAGGTTGTAATATATGTATGTAGCTAATAGAATTTTTGTTTCCACATTTTCACACTTTATTTTCTGATGTAGGTAGTTAACTTGTAGCTGATTACTTGTTGGTCTTTCCATTGAGCCAGCCAGTGATAGGGCTACAGCAAATAACTTCCCTGTACAGCTCTGTAGTTGTTTGTCAGTCTTTCTTTTTGTCTAATGGTTTAAAAATATTTAAGTGTCATGTCTTGAGTCAAAAAATGTGACTGGCTTGCTTATGGGTTTATACCACACTGGTGAGTTCCTGGCAGGTCTTGTAGCCACTCATCCTGCTTTTCCACTAGAACAGTTGAGTAGAAGAGCTCACTGTAGATGACCATGCTGAAGGCTGAGTGATGTGCAACCCACGTTATTACTGTGATGTTATTTATTTTGTCAGTTTCCCTTCAGATTTTAAATTGAAATAATGGGAACCTAACATTTTTTAATCCTGCTTTCACCCTCCTTCCCCCAGAACATTGTGGTGATTCAGAAAACCAAAATTCCAAACAAACAAGTATATGTGCTGGTCTGTCCCACCTAACAGTTTATGTTTCGACAAGTCCTTTAATCTCTATGATCTTCAACTTTCTCATCCATAAAATGTTGTCAGTACCAGTCTTGAGAGTTTTGTAAGATTAGAAATAATGTTTGTTAATTAACCTAGCAAAATAAACTACCTGGCATGTGGTAGAAACTCAGTTGATGAGAACTGTCATCCTCAGTATTAAGGAAAACACTTACAGGATAAAAGCTTTCTGCTCTAAAACTGACCAGATGCTGAAATCTGTTGTATACTTGTTCTCCACCCCTCCTCCCATCAGGAAGCTATCTATTACTTCCGGCCAAAATCATAGCTTTTGCTGTAGGGAACATGTTTCTTGGTTTTAATTTTGAGTCTCAATATGTTGTTCTAAAAATATATTTTTAAAAAAACTGAAGTCTTTCCTGAAATCTTCATTTATCTTTTCAAAAGCAGATTTATATCAACAGACACATGCAAATACATTTGTGAATTTCATAAGGATCTTCTGTCTTTGAGGAATATCAGATCAGACTATTTCTGATTATTTATTTTAGAATTCATATTGGTGATGGTTAGAATGGGGTATGTTAGAAGATACATTAGGAGGCCAAGTGAATTCCTTTTTTTAATTTGGAGGGTGTTTTTGATATATGCTATTTGAAGTTTGATTACTTAAGAGATGACATTTGGATGTTGAAAGGCCTCTAAATTGTCAGCCTAGTGACTTTTCATAATGAAAATGTGTTCTAATCCTTATATACTTATCTTTTCTGAAATGTGTACCTTAAAAGACTATGGGATCCTCCATCAGTTTGATTTGCCCATATACAGTATGGGGCTTGTGGTAAAGGTCCTGACAAGGATGTAGAAGAATCATACTTTTTACAAAACTTTATTGCTAGTTGTAAATCTGTGAGCAAAGATAGTTAGAATTTTACCTGTTAGATGGTACAGCTTATGATTAATAAATGACAAAACTATTAGTTTGTTAAAATATTTCGTCTTAAAGATTTTGAACCTTGTTAGATAATAGAAAACATAAGTCTTAAGGTATATTTTGGAACTTAAATATTAAAAACTCCAAATGCAATTATTTCAAAATTAAAAACAATTATTTAAAGTAAGAAAGTTAAGACGATTGCATATTCAAAGTGCTGAGGAACTTTAGTCCATAAAGACTATGTGGGTGATTACAAAGACTGTATTATAAGATGGTGAGGGTTAGTTCTTTTGAATTACCAGAATTTAGCAAAACAATAATTTTCATGTCTTTGTTAATGTCTAGATTGTGATAGTTCATGATGATTTATGTAGTTTTACAGATGTAAAAGTTTGAATTTTTAACCGGTAAGTTAGAAAAAGAAGAGATCATATGCAGAAAAATGAGCCTAAATGAAGGAATAGAAGGTCTTTATTTTAATTTTTTCTGTTTATTCTAACTTTTGTTAATCTGGAATGGATAATGTCTGATCTTTAACAAGGTTATATTGAATACAGAACCTAATGTAAAAAAGTACTATATTATGTTTGTAGAGTTTCTGGTCCAATGAAATGTATGTAGTAAGGTTTTTAAACTGGTTGCAGTATATATTTTCACCCACATATGACATCTCCTTTATGATCCATATTAATATGCTAAAGCCATTGTCTGCTCTCTGTGCAGCTCAGAGGGCTTATAGGCATTTTGGAGAACTGTGGAGGTGTAATATAGCTCATACCAGCTTGCCTGGCAAACTCTTGAGTTTGACCTCTGGTACTACAGAACAGATAGTAAAACATTTTTGAAAGATAAAGGTCTAGATGAAAAACTAAATTAAAATCCATTAAAAAAATTCTTCAAGAAGCCTTGAAACTAATTTTGTCTAACCCAGTTAAGATTTACTCTCAGTTATAGCATATGGGAAAGAATACCTAGTTGGGAATGTTTTTTTCCATTTCAGAAATGTAAAGTTTTGTCACTAATTTTTGTCTTCTGTAACATATATTGACCATTTCACTATTTATAGGGAAAGCTGTTGCAGAATTCCCTGTTTTTGTTTTCAAATTTTTAATTTAAAAATAAAAATTAGTATATGTGCATGGGTGTTTGGTGGGTATATGTCTGTGTATCACAGGTGTGCCTGGTACCCTTGTTGGCCAGAAGAGTGTGTTGGATTCCCTGAGATGAATTATAGATGATTGTTTCTCACCAAGGTCCTCCGGAAGAGCAGCCAATACCCTAACTGCGAAGCCTTTTCCCAGCACTCCTATATTTTTATTTATTTTTAAAGACAGCATTGTATGTAAATTTATTCTTTTTTTTTAAGATTTATTTATTTATTATGTATACAACATTCTGCCTCTATGTATGCCCGCACACCAGAAGAGGGCGCCAGATCTCATTACAGATGGTTGTGAGCCACCATGTGGTTGCTGGGAATTGAACTCAGGACCTTTGGAAGAGCAGCCAGTACTCCTAACCACTGAGCCATCTCTCCAGCCCCCTAAATTTATTCTTTTGAGAGCCTATTTATAATGTAGATGTTTAGAGAGAAGTAACCGGAATAATCCTACTTAGTCATACGTTCAAGGTCCGCTTGTTATAGAGTATTTAAAATTAAATTTGACTTTTGAGTTCAAGAAATGATTTAGGGGGCTTGAGATATGGCTCAGTGACTTAAAGAGTACTGTCCTCTCAGAGGACCTGGGTCAATTCCCAGCGCCTCCATGGCAGCTCACAGTCATCTATCTGTATTTTTAATCCTAGTAGATCTGTCAGCCTCAGATACCAGGTGCACATGGTGTAAAAAATGTACATGTGGGCAAAACACCCATAAACAGTAAAATCGATAAATAAAAATGATTTAGCCAAGGTAGTGTCTGTAGATTCTGTGGTAGTCAGCCACCCAAGGAGATCATTAAACTTGATGATAGGATGGACAGCTCTGTGTGAGTTGTTGAGGCAAATTGAGTTTTAATTTCTTTTTTTTTTGCCTTCATTTACCTGTCTTTAAAAATAGGGTGGTGGTGCAAGCCTTTAATCCCAACACTCAGGAGGCAGAGGCAGGCAGATCTCTGAGTTCGAGGCCAGCCAGGTCTAGCAGAGCTAGTTCCAGGACAGGCTCCAAAGCTATACGAAGAAACTCTGTCTTGAAAAACCAAAAAAAAAAAAAGAAGAAGAAACCTTGGCTAATAAGTTTCTAATGTATCCTTTATGTCTAGTCAGGCATACTATTTTAAAAGCATCATTTAAGATGAGGGTTTTAGAGGCTGGAGTGATGGCTCAGTGATAAAGAGCACTGGTCCTGTTGTAGAGGACAGCTTCCTAGCATCCACATGGAAGGTCACAACCATCTGTAATTTCAATTTCAGGAGATCCAGTCCTCTCTTGTGACTTCCTCAGGTACCAGACACATGTGGTGCCCATATATATATGCAGGCAAAACACTCATACACTTTATAACAAATCTTAAGAAAAATTGACTACTTGAGTAATGTTTCTAGATTCTAAAACATAAAACTTAAAATTCCGGTTTTTGAATACTGACTCTGGAAGTAAGCCTATTTATTTGAAGTCTTTATTGATCTCAATAATTATATTTTGTTTGGAATCTATAACTAACCAATTGTATGTCCATCATGATAATTTAATGGCTAGTTCTACTCTTAGGAATGAGTAGTAGTATTTTATATTTTGGAACTTTTTTGATATACTCTCAAGACAAACCTATTCTACTTTACAACATTCCTTGCTTACAGCTGTGTATTTAAAAAGGAAGTTTTAGATGGAAGAAAATTATGAGCTAGTTTTAATATCTCATTTGTTTATTTCTGAGCACTTTTTTCTGTCACATAGCAAAACACAGAGTGGATAATAGATATAGGTTAAGATGCTGTGGTAGGAGACGCAGAGAAATCTAACTCTTGGTTCACATTTTTTCTTTAATAGAAACCTCAACCATAGCAAAATAGTAATTAGGCTCTTGGCTCTGCACATGTGTGGAATGTGGTGGCATAGGAAGAGTATTTGAGTTCACTACGACAATAGATGTAGCCACAACCATTTGTACTGAGTGCTCAGGCCTAGTTTTCTTTTGCTTTAGATTTATTATAACTGATTTAAGGGTACAATAAAAATCTCCTTTTCCATTGCTTTTTTAGGGTTTTGAATAAAATGAACAGACTTCTGTCCCTGAGATTTGTGTTTGTATTTTTAAAGAAATTGATTTATAATTTTAAAACTATTTTCAAAATAATTTAACATTTCATAAGCTTATCAATATTGCAAAAATATTATTGGTTCTAGGTGGGCTCTTTACATTAATTCTTCTAATTTTTTGAAATTTTATGCTTTCATTGACATTTAACACCATGATCAGTTGCTTATTGAACTATTAGTTTTATGTGAAAGTGGGGAATTGGTCAATATTAAAATCAGATTTTCTTTGCTGTTTCCTTGGTTTGAATTGATTCTCATTTTGTACAGTAGCCTGGCCTTGAAGTAGGTCTGTGTATATATCCTACTGTCCTCAAACTTACAGTATTGGGAGTACTTTTTCTGCCACTATAAAATCAGATAGATGCTTAAAGCAAATCTTTTTTTAAAAAAATATTTATTTATTTATTATGTATACAATATTCTGTCTGTGTGTATGTCTGCAGGCCAGAAGAGGTCACCAGACCTCATTACAGATGGTTCTGAGCCACCATGTGGTTGCTGGGAATTGAACTCACGTACTCTGGAAGAGCAGCCAGTGCTCTTAACCACTGAGCCATCTCTCCAGCCCCCATCTTGTCTTTTTCTACTTTCTACTTCCCATGTAGACTATATATCTATGTAAGTCTCTCTTAGTGTTTGCATTGTTGTCTTAAGTTCTCTGGGATTGTGGTTTGTAGGCTGGCTTTCTCTGCTTTATGTTTAAAAACCACCTATGAGTGAGTACATGTGATAATTGT
>JAQHUG010000124.1:607537-621791 GCA_028555095.1 Dicrostonyx torquatus
ACACTTTTTTTTTTTTTTTGGTTTTTCGAGACAGGGTTTCTCTGTAGCTTTGGAGCCTGTCCTGGAACTAGCTCTTGTAGACCAGGCTGGTCTCGAACTCACAGAGATCCGCCTGCCTCTGCCTCCTGAGTGCTGTCACACTTTTATTGTTTGATTTCTTTTTTAAAACTATGTAGCCCTGACTAGCAAGGAACTCACTGTGTAGACGAGGCTGACCTTGAGCTCACAGATCTGTCTACCTCTGTCTCCTGATTAAAGGCATTCACCACATTCCCAGCTCCATCACACTTACTATGTTTGTATGGTGTTGCATTAGAGGTAGCAGTTTCTGTTGGCAGGACACTAAAAGGTGCTTATTCTCTGGTTTACGACTCTTCTGCAGAATTTCTTTTGAACAATGTAATGGGGGAAGGGGAAGAAAAGAAACAGTTGTCCTCTGGACCCTCACTAAACTAGTAAGATAGGCCACCAAGAAAACAAGGCCATTAAGGCTCACATGGGAAATACTATTCTGAAAGGGCATACACTTGGAATTACTTTAACAATAGAGCTGGTCAGTAGAGCTTTATTGTATGTTGTGCAGACTATGGTGTGGTCCTTATCTGAGAACCATTTGAGTTACAACCAAGAGATGTCTGCTCAGATGCCAGAGTTAGAGATGGCTGAAAAATAATTTACCTTCTTTTACTGTTTTCTGCCTTCTGTTTATTTCTTATATTCTGCAATTTAAAATGTAAATAATATGTAAGCGTTCTGGTTATTTGAGATTTTATATGTTTTCCATAAAAAGTGAAACAGCTAAAATCTATCTACCACATGACAGTTTACAGTCATCCAGAACTCCAGTTCCAAGGAATCTGATAATCTTCTGACCTCTGCAGGCACACAGTAATGTACAGACTACTTTTATGTAAACAAAACCCTCATATACAGTAATATAAATCTTTAAAAATCTTAAAAACTAATATTTTTACATTTGTTTATTTGGCTTTTAGTATCCTGATATGTGCCTGTCCCATAAATAACTAAATAAACTGAAACTGAATTTTTAGTTCACTTTTAGCAAGGTCACAGATAGCTAGTATTTAAGCCACCGTCAACCGTAAGATCATCAGGGATGGGGAGATAAGCCAGTAGAATGCTTGCTTTTGCAAGGGTGAGGACCTGAGTTTGGGCATCGTTGTAATTTATTTAAAAACGCTGTGAAGAGAAGTCACGCCTTGCAACAAGGCTCACATTAATTATTGGAAGAGGAGGAAAAAAAAGGCAGAGAAGGGGCCAGAGACCCTTTCCAGGGAACACAAGTGGTGGGAGAGAGAGGGATACGGGAGGTAAAGAGGAGCATAGCTAATGTGCACAGCCTTGTGCTCTTAGTGGCTGCAGCTGAGGGAGTATCCTGTCAGGACTCTGAGGGCAGGCAGGTCAATACAGAACCTGAATACTAACAGGCATGGCAACAAGGCTAACCTTAGGCTGAGGCCGTGAGACAGGGGAGCTGGCTGACCCAGTTAGTCTAAGCCAGGTTAAAGCCGCTGGTACTGTGATTTTAAATTTTCTTCTTTTTGTTTGCTAGTTTAATTTAAACAAACCTATGAAAGAGATTCCTAAAGGATTGTGAGTTCTTTGCTCACACACCAAGCTTTCTTAATGTTAGAACCTTTATTTTATTTCATCTTTAAATCATCCAAACCTAAATTTGCCTAATGTTTATTTGGTAGTAGCTACATTAGGGAGAAAAATGAGTGCGTTTGCACATACTTTTTAGTTAGCTGATCAAATAGAAATCTTTTTAGGGTTAGTTATCTAATCTACTGTCTATTTCATTGAAGCACATGTGAAGTTTTGTCTTTGCTTTTATAAAAACAATGACATTTTTAAGAAGAATGGATACCTGCTTGAATACTTCATTGGTTTCCATGGTTACGGCAGCGTGCTACACTAGTTTGGATAAGAATAAGTAATATAAACAGTTTGCCATATTTACTTAGTTGTATTCTTTTTGTTGTGAACTTGAGCACAGTGAAGAGAACACTGCAGCTATGAGTGTAGTCTTTATTTTCTTACATAATGCCATTTTTGTGCTTCTTGTATAGTTTTCTGGTTCATATTGTCCTTTACTATGTATATATTTTGGAATACAGGAAATGACACTTGTTTGCTTTAATGCTTTATAGAGATGGTTTTCTGTTCAAATCATTTACATTTTGCCATTTCCTCATCTAAATTATGCTTTTGACTGAAGAATATACTTGATTACATGTACAACCACTTAACATAGAAAAACGGCTGAGTTGAAATGAAGCAATGAAAGGATGATTTTTATATAATGAGAACTGTGTCAATTAGATAGCCATATCTCTTAAAACAAACCACGATCAATTCCAGTTGCATTCTGGTTTAATTCTAAGTACTAAGTTCTAAAGTAATTTTAGAAGAAAAGGGATACATCTTCATGATTTATAAGGATAATAAAAAGCACTAATTGTGAAAGAAAAAACAGAAACTTTATCAAATGATGATACTGCTTAACTAATGAAAGTGATCACAGTAGAAGATATTTGCAGCACCTATATCCAGAACAATACTGATGTCTGGAATATTTCAACCCTTGAAATCCATTCCAGAAAAACAAGCAAATAGCAACAACAAAAAACAAACCCCCAAGACTTTAATAGGCACGTCACAAAAAGAGTACATTGAAATGACCAGATGATGTGGGATTCCCCTCTGTATGCTGTGATTACCATTTAAGAATAAAGAAAACTGTCTTGAGCCCATGATAGGGCAGAACTTAGGTGGGGGGGGCACACACTAAACTGAATGCTGGGAGAAAGAAGGGCAGAGTAAGAGAGAAGCCATGTAGCCCTGCTAGACACAGATGCTGGAACTTTACCCAGTAAGCCACTGCCATGTGGCGATACAAAGATTAATGGAGATGGGTTAAACTAAGTTGTAAGAGTTAGCCAATAAGAAGTTAGAGCTAATGGGCCAAGCAGTGATTTAATTAATACAATTTCTGTGTGATTATTTTGTTTCTGAGTGCCTGGCAAATTAACAGATAGCCTCCTCTAACAAGCAATGATTGAATGGAAAGATAAATCACCTTCTGTGATCCCAGAAAAATTGAAACTACACACACACTAAAATGGCTAATGAAAGACAGTTGCACTAAGCTTTAGTGAAACAGCTAGTTCTTTTCATACATTGCTTATAGGAATCTAACTTAGTACCACTGCTGGGAACATTTCTTTTCTCTTTGGAGATAGAATGCTTCTGTATTATCTGGGCTGGTCTCACATTTGGGAATTAACATATTTACACAGTATAGCAGTGGGAATGATTTACAGCCAAATGCAAAACGTTAAGAAACTTACCCTGTGGTATTGAGAAGGAAAAACTGTAAGCCAAAAAGACTGTATTTATAATTCCATTTATATAAAGTTCAAAACCAGTAAAGAACATTATCAGTTGGGAAAAGTAGTACCTGGAGGTGATCATCAGTTAGGTCATACTGAAAATTTACCAAATTTTACATTAATATGTCCTTTTTTTATAGTAGGTTATTTTCTAAAAAGTACTATTTTGAGATCTCTCCATGCTAAATCTTTGATATTTGAATTACTCTTTAACTGTAGTTTAAATGAACAACAGACCACAGTTTGTATATTGGTTGTCTTATGGGACTTAATTAACTATAGGTGGTTTTTCAATTTTTTTTTGTTGTTGTTTCAGATAATACCATTGTATAAGAGTTTGAGGAAATTGAACCTAGGGTCTCATACATGCTAAATACCACTGATAATACACACTAATATTCTTTGTCCAAACTTTTTATAAAAATGAAGATGTCTCTGGGTGGTGGCATTTTTGTGGTCTGTACTTATCTTCAATTCTGCCAAATGACATCATTGTCCTCCAGACGACCAGATATTTGCCCGCTCGCAGCAGTGTGGGGTCATTCTTACAAGCTTTGTAGTCTTATTATTTTTGCTGACCTTATAAGTATGAAATAGCATTCCTTGATATTTCAGTTTGTATTATCTGGTAACTAGTATACTTTATCCTCCTTATACATGTTCGCCACTTGAATTTCCACATGAGTACTTTTCTATTTTTGAATTTTAGGAAGTATTCAATTTCATTGCTTATTTTTATGATGATCTGTTTTGTGTTTTTCTTGATTTATGAGCATTTTTTTAAATTCTGAAAGTCTGTATATTCATGAAGATTCTTCCCCTTAGTGACTAATGCTAACTAGGATTTCAGCTCTTTTAGGTTGAATAATGAATGCAGTCTTCTCAGATTTTTTTTTCCCTGTTCTTGTTTGCCAGCCATTATTTTTCCCTTTACTCAAACGTTCCCATCCCCTGGGAGATGAGAAGTTGGTGATACTCAGGGGAGTGAATAAGAAATGGAACAACACATGAGTGAAAAGTGTACAGTTTTTATAAAGTTGAAATAACCATGTGTAAAATGCTTGAAAATATTCTCATGACTTTTTTTTCTTAATTAGAAGTGTATTTTAGACTTCCCCTTGCATAATCAAAGACAGGTTGTTTGATGTTGTCAGTGCTGCAGGTGTTTATCATTGCTTGAGTTGTGTATTAGATGTTTCAGTAGCACTTCTTCTGGCCCTGAATGCTTGAGGTGGTCCTGTGCTGCTTCTAAGAGCATCGAATTAACAATTGAAAACTTCTTTAGCCAGTGTCTTTTTGATTAGTGCTTTAAAAAGTAAATCTATTTACTTACTTATCTGTGTGTGTGTGTGTAAAATTTTACACTGAGATTTCTGAAATTGATTAAATTGGGATCTTCTGTCAATTCTATCCTGATTTAAGACTTGAGTTTCTATACTGACTTAACAATCCTTTAAACGCTTGATTTCTATTCTAGGAAGTGTGCTCCTTGTGAGAGTTGTACTACACCAGTACTTCTCATCCAAGGGCTCGTGCTCATAGACTGGGCTTTAAGACTGTATGCTAGACACAATGATTAGTCAAGTTTCTTGTTAGTTTTGTTTTTAAAATTTCTTCTAAAAATTAGTTATTTTTATGTGTATGGGTGTTTGGCCTGTGCACCATGTACATGCCTTGGTGCCCTTAAAGGCCAGAAAGATCCCTAAGACTTGAGTTACAAGCAGTTGCGAACTGCCATGTGGTTGCTGAGAATCAAATCTAGGTCCTCTGAAAGAGCAAACAGTACTTTTAACCTCTGAGCCATCTCTAGTTCTCTTAAGGTTTATTCTTGTTTTTAATTATGGTGTGTGTGTATGTGTGTGTGTGTGTGTGTGTGTGTGTGTGTGTAAGAGAGAGAGAGGGGGAGGGGGAGTGTCGGTATATACCTAAAGAGGCCAGAGGTGTTGGATCCCCTGGAATCTGAATTTAGAAGTAGTTGTGAGCAACCCTGATTATGTAGGCTGGGAGTCAAATGTGAGTCCTACTGAGCCATTACAGTAATACAGGTTATGTCTTTCAGTTTAAGATCTTTATAGTTAAGTAGTGTGTGTTTCTAGGTAAATCTGAAGCTTCTACTTCTGAAGCTTGGTTTTTTAGAGTGATAAGAGACTCAGTGCAGTTTTGATGTGCTTTTAAAGTTGATTTAAAATACAGTGTGTGTGGTTGGAGAAATGGTTAGAAAAGAGCACTGATTGCTCTTCCAGAAGACTGAGGTTGAATTCCCAGCACCCATGGGGACAGCTTACAATCATCTCTAAGTCCAGTTCTAGAGGATCTGATGTCCTTCCTGGTTTCCATGAGCACCAGGCATTCACATGACATACATACCATATGTCACCAGACATACATACAAGCAAAGTACCTATACATATACAATAATAAAATAATCTTTAAAAATTAAAATAAAAAGATTGTGGAGAACTTACTATTTTTCTTCATTACTTTCAGCTTCATTTACCTCTTAATTCTCCTTTGCCTGGAAGTGAGTTGACCAAGGAACCTTTTCGTTGGGATCAGAGACTATTTGCTTTAGTACTGCGGTTGCCTGGCACCATGTCAGTAGAATCAGAACAGTTGACAGGTGTGCCTTTGGATGATTCTGCCATCACACCAATGTGTGAAGTGACAGGAGGTAAGATTTTTTCTGGTAGTAATTCAGGGGTTTAAAACAGTTTTTTCTGAATGTGCTAAAATGTACATATCAAAATTTGCATGCCTATTTTTTTTTTCAAAAAACATCCATAGACCTGTAGTTTTAGAATTGTATGTGTTGATGATGGTCTGTGTTCTTGACAAATCAATAGTTGTATTTATTGTTAGATTTCATGAATGCTGGTTTTTTATACTTAACGTAGCAAATGGTGTAACAAATCTGAAGATGTTAAATAAATTGTCTACAAAGATCACCAGTAATTTAGTTAGCATAGTGGTTTATAACTTTAATCCCAACACTGAGGAGACATAGGCAGGTGAATCTCTTGAGTTCCTGATCAGCTAGGGCTGACTACATAATGAATCCCTGTCTTAGAATAGAAATGTTGTGGCCAGCCATTAATTAATTGATTAGAAAATAGAAACAAGTTGTCATCTTAATGTGAAAATTGTTAAAGATTTTTGCAGAAGTTAGAGAAAATGAATATTTTTTTTCTCTTTTTTGAGACAGCATTTTCTGTAGCTTTGGAGCCTATCCTGGAACTCACTCTGTAGCCCAGGATGGCCTTGAACTCACAGAGATCCACCTGCCTCTGCCTCCTGAGTGCTGGGATTAAAAGTGTGCACGACCACCACCCGGCTAAATAAATCATTTTACAAATAAAATTCTATTGATCTGAAATTAAAGAAAAGAAGCAACTTTTTCTATCCTTACAAACTGAGCCTTATTCTGTATAATGTTCCTCTTTATGATTATTGTTTAGGTCAAATCTCCTCTCTCGTAGTGTTTGATAATTTCTACCAAATTATTATATTTTATGTCAATTTTTATATCAAAGTATAAAAATCTCTAGAATCAGTTATTTTAACTTGGAAAAGTGAAATATATTATTGTACATCTTCAAGTCATGCATGACTTGGAGTCAGCTGAGTACCTGAGTACAACAATAAAGAACCAGAGGGACAAAGAAAGTTACCTATTTAACCTGGAAAAGTCTGTAAGCAGTTTTTCATAAAGTGCCTTTATCTTTTGAGTAATATGTGTGTTGGGTGTTTTTAATTTTCTGTCATCCCCAAACCTAGTGCACAAGTGACTGGAAACCCTGTGGCTCTTCTCTCCAACTCAGGACAAATGAAACACCTGGGAGTCACCCTTGGTTCTTCCTTGGATCAGAGTACTTCCTGCCTCCACCAGATCTGGCAACCTAGACACACTAAAGCATTATGGTCCCTTGTTGGTCCTGCTGCTTCCCTTTTCTATTGTACAATAAAACCATCTCATGGAAAAGCTGATCTGAGCTGGGTGGTGGTGGCACATGCCACACATGCACACATATGGCAGGAAGATCTCTGAGTTTTAGACCAGCCTGATCTACAAAGTGAGTTCTAGGTCAGCCAAGGCCACAGAGAGAAACCCTGTCTCGGAAAAGAAAAGCTGATCTGTAAAGAAATCTGACCTCCCGCCTATAAAATGACTTTCCATATTTGACAAATAGGCAGTACTTACTATGGCCTGGAAGACACTTGGTCGATATTATGTCCCCCCACATGTCTCTCTAAATCTAGCAGTCCTCCACATGTAAGCTCACAGCACATGCTGCCAAATGCATGTAGTATGTCCTTTTCTGTACTACTTTTTCTCCTTCCAGATCTTCTTGTGGTTCATTCTGTTTTTCAGGTTCCTGGTTCAAGTGTAACCTCCTCAGAAGAAACTTAAAAAATACTCATTCTTAACCCCATTACTACTATCTATACGTTAAAATAAATGCAAAATACTTAAAATCTGCAGTAACTGCCAGGAGAGACCAGTTGAATTATTATTATATCCCTTGTACTTAGCATTTGTTTTAGGGACAACAACTTTTGATAAACAAGAATAAGAGTTTTAGAGATTTCATTACTGCTAGATGTGTGTATGTATGTCTGTTAATGATAAATTATATTGGCTAACAATTAGAGATAATAGTGCTTTACAAAGGTAGATAGGTACTTGACTTTTTTCTCTTTGTGAGTTGCTCAGTCCAGGGTTTCTCTATGTTCCATATACCTATAGTTAGGAGAAAATATTTATATACTCATCTATAATGAGATTGTTGGTTGGAAATAATAATTTTTTGTTTATTCCTTAAAATTGGGAAATACCTACTTTTACATTGAATTTCTATTAATGTTGTCAGAAACCTACTGTAGTTCTTCCAGGAAGTAGACTTCTTACAACTAGTTGCTTCATTCTTTTTGTCTCAGGCCGCTCATACTCTGTGTGTTCTCCAAGAATGCTTAATCAGTGTCTGGAATCCTTGGTGCAGAAAGTACAAAGTGGAGTGGTAATAAACTTTGAGAAGGCAGGACCAGATCCTTCTCCTGTAGAAGGTATTGTTGTATTTTCTTACAGTCATTCTGGGTTTGATTAAATGAATTAATTGAACTAGACATCTCCCCCAGAGTGTGTCTATGTATATGTGTGTTGGCCTTATGATCAACAAGAGCAGCTTGTGTGTGGTGTGGCACAAATCCAAGCATCTGGGAGGCCAGTGCTACATAAAGAGATTCTATCTCAAAATAAAATTTAAAGATTAACAAAACCAATTGTCATGGGTATGCAGTTGCCATTGGTACAGAAAGTAAGATAGTAAGAATATTAGCATAAACTGGTGGTTTAGGAGCATCACCTGTTCCATAATAAAGATTGTTTGAAGTTTTAGAAAACCAAACAGCTTTTTAAGTGTCTGTATAGACAGAACAAACTCATATTTTCTTTTTACTTTAAGATCATTGGCTTTAGTATATTTGCTTTTCCTATGCTTGGAAATTGTTTGTTCAACCTGAGATGCTTATTCAGTTCCTTAGCTGCTTTTTTTCTGAGCACAGGACATAATGGTTTGTGTGGGCACCAAAATGAGAAGCCAGCCTTTGCTATTTGGTTGGTTCTTTTAAGAATCCTGTCCTGTTCCACCAGAGTTTATTCTTAGCTTGGTGTCCATAAACTATATATAAAAGTCGGCAGATTGAGGGCTTACATAGATCCCATGGCAATTGCCCTTAGCTTCAGAATTAGAATGTATCAGTGGCACTTTGCAAAGGCTAGAGGATGATTGAGAGAAGAGAAAGGCCATCGTGGGGTGAGTTAATAGGAACACTCAAAGATGATACAGAGAGGGACCAGGTGACAGGAAGTCTAGTGAATCAGTGAGTGTATCAAGTTTATATAACAAAAAAATTTTAAAGGTTATTAGAACATATTTTCTTTTCAATTACTTTTAGTGTTTGGTTTAGGCCTAAGTCTAAACTGAGTAAAATGTTTATTGAATTATTGAAGAGAATTTTTGTTTTGCTAGAATTATTCTAGATTGAAGGTAATTTAACAAGTTTTTCTTTTGCCATGGTTAGCCTTTAATTCTAAAGTTGTTTTGCCCTTTAACTGTGTATGTGGTGGATTAAACCCATGATAGATAGGTGTTCCACCATTAGTAACACTTAGATGCTAATTACTGTGTGCCTGTTACTGTTTTGACAATGAATATACAGGGATGAAGAATGCAAAGTGGATACTTACCTTATCATCTAGAAGGGAAAGCATGTAGTTTATCAAACTCACTTTGAGATTAGTTTTACGTATTCTCATTGGGTGAGAAAAAGGTAAAATCTTTGGGTGGGTGACTCACATTTGAAACGGGCAGATTTTACTGACTAGTGAACTGAAGTCTAGTTGAATTGTTAAGCAGTCATGGTATTCTCCTACTTAAGAAATAGAGGAAAATTCATAAATCAACAGACCCCAGGATACTTTTTATTGAGTATTAATGATGTAATTTAATTTTGGTTTTTGTCCCCTAATGTGTTTTTGTTTTTTGTTTTTTTTTGTTTTTGTTCTAACTTTTTTGCTATAGACGGGCAGCCAGATATATCAAGACCTTTTGGATCTCAGCCTTGGCATAGCTGTCACAAACTCATATATGTCAGACCAAATCCTAAAACCGGAGTTCCTATAGGCCACTGGCCTGTTCCAGAGTCTTTTTGGCCAGATCAGAATTCTCCAACACTAGTAAGTGCCAAAGAGACCATGATTACTTAATGACAACCATTTAGATGGTAATAACCCAATGATTAACTATATTGTGGAACTCCTTGTTTTTGAGAGAAGGTCCTGCTGTGCAGCTCAGCCTTTCTCAAGCTAACTTTGAGAAGCACAGTGTGATTTTTTAAGTTCAGTTGTTATTTAAAGGTGTGGCTTACTTACAGAAATTAGACAGATAAAGTGCTATGAGCCATTATTTATTTATCCATATGGTATTATGAAGCAACAGAAAAAAGGTAACTTTTCCTTTTGAATTTAATACTATCTTACCTTTTATTGATATGTGGATACTGAATTTTAAATGTATTAAGATTTCCTTATTTGTATTTGTATTTTTGTTGTTGTTGTTGTTTATTTGATTCCCCCCCCCCACAAGACGGTTTCTTTGTGTAACCTTGGTTGTCCTAGAACTAGCTCTGTAGACCAGGCTGGCCTCAAACTCACAGAGATCAGCCTGCCTCTGCACTGTTATCTAAGTCTTTGACAGGTAAAATGGCTAGGTTATTAGAAGAAAGCTTGTGGTTTGGAGAGAAATTAGATATATCTAAAGGCTGTGTCAGAATAAGTCTAGACAACTGTAGACATGAGAGAATGAGATGATTTTGATCCTTTAAGGTAGATTTGGGATCTGCGAGAATATAGGTAGTTCTGAAGCCAACAGAGTCCTCTCTGACAATGAAATCTCAAATTATAGATCATACATTTTTCCTGACTGGTGAGGTTTTTATGAAGGGGTCTATATTAAGAGATAAAGAAGTTAGTACCTTATCTTTTTTTTTAAGTGTTGTGTTGTCTTATGCCTCTAGGACAGGGATCTTCAAAACATGGTGTTAGGTACCTTAGGAATGAATATACCAAAGGAATAACCTGCCAGAGGAATCCATTGAAGAATTAAAAAAAACCCCAAAAAACAGAACTTAAATTAAGGTTTATGTCTTTTATTACATATATACATTTTATTATGTATATATATCTATATCAATAGTTTGTAAATATTGTCTGAATATTAAATATTCAAAATTAATCAAGAAGTGTAATTACATTGGAAGTTACTACTCTATATAAGTAATTGCCATAAATGAAGACTTGTACATTTCTTCTTTCTTGGATATAAAAATAGTGAATGCCTTTTAATTCTAAATTAGTTGAATCCTTTTTATTCTAAATTTTGTATTTATGTTAAAGTTGATTTTTAAACAAATAGATTTTCAATTTATAAAGTTTGATGTTTTTCTTTTTCTTGGGGATATTACATAATTTAAACATTGCTTTGTTTTCCCAGTGTAATGGTATTTCTAGTAAGTCAAATTTACAAAACTGAGAAAGTAAACTTTGATAAGTGAAAGTTACTTAAAATGTGTTGATTTCTGTATTTTGTGTAAATAGTAATGAGATTTTCCCCTTTAGCCACCTCGTACATCTCATCCTGTAGTGAAATTTTCATGTACAGACTGTGAGCCGATGGTTATTGACAAACTGCCTTTTGACAAGTATGAATTGGAACCTTCACCATTGACTCAGTTTATTTTAGAAAGGAAATCTCCTCAAACATGTTGGCAGGTAAGCTGAAAAACTATAGTGAATAAAAGGTTTAGATTAGGTGTTTCTTCTCTTCCTCCTCTTTTTTTTGGGGGGGTACTGGAGAGGTAGGACAGTCAGTAATGTATTTCCTGTAAGAGCACAAAGACCTGATAATCCAGATTTTTGGATTCCCAGCATCTGTGTAAAAAGCCAGACACAACAACCTATATGTACATTGGGGAGAAGACCTGGGATTCATTGGCTGCACAGTCTGGCTGAAATGGTGAGCTCTAGATTCAGTCAGAGACATGTCTCAAAGAATAGAACAGAACAATTGAGAAAGACACCAGGGTCAACCTCTGACTTCCACACATACCTGCACATACATATATCTGTATACATATACACACAAGCTAAACTGAATCAATCCATGATTTGCATAGCATTCACTGCAGGCTTATTAAATATGGATTTTAACCTTCCTTTTTAAACAGGTATATGTGAGCAATAGTGCAAAGTATAATGAACTTGGTCATCCCTTTGGTTACTTGAAAGCTAGTACAGCACTGAACTGTGTCAACTTATTTGTGATGCCTTACAATTACCCAGTCCTCCTTCCTCTCTTAGGTAAGTCATTCTTGTTATGTGCTCTTACATAATGCTAAGGAATAGCCTTCTCTACTTATCCCTGAAAATTAATGAGAATGCTAAATATATGTAAGGGTATTTTAATTATAATCTGCTTGTGTTTTTGATAAATTGAAAGTCAATGTAAAATCCTTATATTTTTTTATAAAGGTACTATTATATCTAAAAGTTTTAAAATGAAATATTCTAACTTTCTACAAGTTAAGATTTCTTACAAATGTTACATTCTGATGTACGTTTTCTGCTTAATGCACAAAACATGCTATATTCATTAAAATCTGAGTACATGCTCTAAGAATTTATCCAGCTTTTCATTTGGAAAACAGTTTTGTGTGAGTGTGTGTGTGTGGAAGTGACAGGTTGTCCTCAGGTGTTACTGTTCAAGCAGTCATCACCAGTGGTTGTTGGGTTGTTTAAATTTATGTTTAACTTTGTGTAAGAACATGTGATCATGTGCTCATATGTGCTGTGGTGCATGTTTGGCAGTCAGGACTACTCACGGGAGTTGATTCTCTTCTTTTACCACGTGGATGCTGAGGATTGAACTTGGGATGTTAGGCCTTGTTGCTGGTGTCTTAACTCACTGAGCCATCTTATCAGCCCTGAAAATGCTTTTATAATGAAGGAATTTGTTTTGACATTAGAAAGTCCAGTGTTTGTTTTCAGATTCAATCTTGGTGTCATTTTTGAGGAGTGCTGAGAAACATTCCTTCCACAAAACATCAGATTTCAAAGTTGTAGCAAAGGGATTAGTAGGTATTTTTTAGTAGGAACTAGTGTAAATACTTGATTTTTCTAACAGTACATAAGATTTTTTTCTTTGTGTATTTTCTGATGCTACTTCATTAATGTGTATATTTTAGACCATAATTAGGATCATTTCACCTTTAAAACGGAATTACAAACAAAAACCCTAGAACTAGGTTTCCTGCCCTTAATTTTGTTAAGATTTTCTGGTGTTGCTGCCTCAGCAGTAACAAAACAGGCTTGAGAGGAGCTTTGACTAGATGACAGTGAGTGATGCTTCTCTGCTGTTGACTGTTCACAGATGACCTGTTCAAAGTGCACAAAGCAAAGCCAACACTGAAGTGGAGACAGTCCTTTGAAAGTTATTTGAAGACAATGCCTCCGTACTATCTTGGGGTAAGAATAACATTGTTAAAATAGACCTTGACGCTTACAGTTTATTGTCAGTATTATAACCGACATTATAATTTATCACTGTAAATGTCATAAAAATTGAATATACAGATGACATGAGTGAAATGATGTAGATTTTAGTGGTTTATGGAATAATAGTGATTATGTGAGTACTGTGTAACAAAGGCCAGGTACTGGCCTAAGCGTGATGTCTGTGTTAATGGTGTTTACTCCTTGCAGTCATTCTGTGAGGTAGAAATGAGATGAAGGTCAGGAACTAAAAGTAAAGTGGTCATTCCTAGCTCGATTTTTCTGTCTATATCTAGTCTTTCTAAGTGGCCTCTAGTCGTATCTGAAGATTAATAACTTGATTTTATGATTGTAAAAGTTTAATTGTTTGTCCTGTCAGAGTAAGAAAGAAGGGATTTGTAGATATTTTGACTCAACTATCTTTCACAGCAGTCTTTAAGACTTAACCGGAGCTTCATGAACAATAAATAAGCTCTGGGATTTGACTTTAGGAGACACCAGAGCTTATTGCACTTTCCATGTCATTGGTTATCTTCTGTCTGTGTCTCATCCACATATATTAGGCATGTTTGATGGTGATATTTTACTGTATAAGGTGACTCTGAAAATTTCTCCTGCCGGGCAGTAGTGGCGCACACCTTTAATCCCAGCACTCGGGAGGCAGAGGCAGGTGGATCTCTGTGAGTTCGAGGCCAGCCTGGTCTACAAGAGCTAGTTCCAGGACAGGCTCCAA
>JAQHUG010000124.1:625317-637087 GCA_028555095.1 Dicrostonyx torquatus
TTTACTTTCTGATCCTCAGGCAAGCTTAATTTATTGAACTATAAGAGAAAAATGCTACTACTACAAAAGTCTTGATGATGTTTTAAGCTAATGAAAATTCTTTTTTAAAGATTTATTTATCTTTTATGTATAGTGTTCTGCCTGCATGTACACCTACACGCCAGAAGAGGGCACCCTATCTCATTACAGATGGTTGTGAGCCACCATGTGGTTGCTGGGAATTGAACTGGAAGAGCAGCCAGTGCTCTTAAGTGCTGAGCCATCTTTCTAACCCTGCTCATGAAGATTTTTGTAATATAACATAAAACACACACACATACACCCAAAACAATGGTAAATTGAACTTTTTAAAAATTAGATATCTAGCTGGGCAATGGTGGGTCATGCCTTTAATCCCCGCACTCAGGGAGGCAGAGGCAGGCGGATCTCTGTGAGTTCGAGGCTAGCCTAGTCTATAGAGTTAGTTCTTATAACAATAAGAGATACACAGAGAAACCCTGTCTTCAAAAACAAAACAAAGCAAACAACCAAAAATTAAATATCTTGCTCTTCATTGAACTGTTGTAACAAGATGTTGTTGAATGATAGAATGATTCCTTAGCATCTGTGAGTCCTTGTTTTCACCCTTAGTACTATATATCTTAAAGAAAGAAGACAAAAAGAAAACCAAAATAGGCAAGGTACAGGTCAGAGAGAGCACTTAATGTGGTAAAAGACTTCTAACAAAATAATTGATATCCAGTTCAATAAAAAAAAAAAATTGAATATTCCAGTAAAAATAACCAAAATACCACAACTGAAGAAACACTTCATCAGAGAAACACAAACACCACATAGTAAGGAAAATAGCCTTGTAAGCCACCAGAGGAATGCAAATTAAAGTATAATGTGATATTCATATTCATATCATAGAGTTACTGAAGTGTCTAGTGTTGGGTCAGACACAGAAGAATTGGAACTCTCATAAATGAGTGAAGGGCTAAAGAGATAGCTCAGCAGTTATGAGCAATTGCTGCCATCCCAGAGGACCTGTGTTTGATTCTCAGCACCTATGCCGTAGCTCACAACCATCTGTAACTCTAATACCAGGGAGTCTTGAGGAACTGCTCATACATGGTACACCATGCAGGCAAAACACTCACATAAAAATAAACAAATAAATGGCTGAAGGACCACAACTTGTGATTTCTTAAGAGGTAACATAAATATTTGTATACAATCAACAATTCTTATTTGTGTCAAGATAAATCAAAATATGTATCTGTATAAAATACGTGTGCCAGTGTAAAAAATCCATGTGGTTTTATTAAAAAAAAAATAAAGTTGTATTTCTATAAAATGAAATAGTATTGTAGAATAAAAAGAAAAACAGACTAGTGAAGTAAAAGAAGCCAGATATGATATGAAAACTTAGGTATTGGAAGATTCTGCATATAACTCTAAGGTGGAATGGATCCAGGTAGGCAGAAAGCTACCTTTATTTAGTGCCTGGAACAGAATAAGAATCGATGGTATACAGGCCTAGGGAACTGTGGGCCGGGGAAGTACTCTAAAGCTAGGTGTGATGCTGTCTGTCACCCAACTGTAAGCTCTTACTTGTTCTTCAGGTCACATGCTTGAATGTCAAAGCAGTTTTTAGAAACCCTTCCAATGTTTAAGGGGTTTTGTTAAGTGATTTGCTTCTCTTACCCAGAACATACTGAAAGGCCTTTAAAGTTAAAGGTGAATTTGAAATTATTTTATTGAGCTTGCCATAAAATTTCTATCATTTGGCCCTAAAACAGTGTATTTAAAATTGCATTGTATGTCTGTTTTCTTTTTTCCTTTTAAAACTACATAATTAACTTAAATATTCTTTATTTTATTTTTGGTCCTATGCTGTAGGCTAAGAGATTTTAGACTCTTTTAAATTCTGTTTAGAAATATTTTATCCTTGAATGTGTTTATGTAGGATTTGAAGCCTCAGACCTTTAGAAATGCTTATGATATACCAAGACGGAATCTTCTGGATCATTTAACAAGAATGAGATCTAATCTTTTAAAGAGCACCCGCAAATTTCTTAAAGGCCAGGATGAAGGTTAGAGTATGATTTTAAATATTTCTGATTATGATTTTAAATATTTATGTTTGTAAAATAACTTTTCTTTATAATTTGTAAGGGAATGGTAACATAAATTTTATAGGCTTATAGTCTCATTGTTAATTTAAACAAGTGACATTAAAGAGGAGTCATTCACGCAGATATACATATACAATAAAATTATTTATATACAAATAAAATTTTTTAAAAGGGTAATTCGTCCCATATTTTCTACCTTCCTTTTTTTTTTTTTTTTTTTTTTTGTTTTTCGAGACAGGGTTTCTCTGTAGCTTTTGGAGCTGGCCTGGCCTTGAACTCACAAAGATTCCCCCCAGTCTCTGCCTCCCGAGTGCTGGGATTAAAGGCGTGCACCACCGCCCGGCTTTACCTTCCTTTTTACTGTCACTGTTAGCTATAAATTCTCTTACCAGTTTATTTCATTTTTTTTTAGCCTTCCTCGTACCTCAGACACATGGACACTTAAAGTCATTTTCTTGCATTATTTCAGCTTCTGATAGTTTTGACTCCGGGTGGCTATTTCATGGCATATTCTGCTACTTTCTTAATGTATCTATGACATCTACTGCAGATCACATCAGATAACCATTAGTCTTTGCTGTGACTTAAGCATTCTCCCTACAGGTTTATATTCATGCAATAATTCCACTTTACTATTTTCTTCAAATTCTACTATATTTTGCCTAGAAGATAAAATTAGTACTTTAAATTTTACTTTTGAAGAATTAAAGGTTGTTATATTTTTAATTTTCCCGTACTAACTTAGTACATAGTAACATGGGATGAGTGTAATTATTTGTTGTTGCTATCTTCTCTCTGAAAAGATCAAGTGCACAGTGTACCTATAGCACAAATGGGTAATTACCAGGAGTACCTCAAGCAAGTACCTTCCCCACTGAGAGAACTTGATCCTGATCAGCCTCGAAGGTTGCATACATTTGGCAATCCCTTTAAATTGGATAAAAAGGTAACTGAAATGTTCTGTGATATAACTTGTTTGTGATAGCTGTTGTCAATTTAACTGAAGTTATTTTCTGGATAGAGTATTAAAGTGTCTATATTAAAGTATTGAAGAATTGACTTGCCATGCAAGGCTAAAGAACTGTGTTCAGATTTGCAGAACCCATAAAAAAGCCAGACACTGTAGCATTCATTTGTAATCCCAGCACTTCTGGGAAATTGGGAGTTAGAGACAGGTGACCCCCCAGAAGCTAGTCGACCAGCTAACCTAACACACACACAGTGTCTTAAACTAATGTCTTAAACAAGGTGGAAGGTGAGATCTGATGCTTGAGGTTGTAACCCCTGACTTCTATGTCTATATAGTATGCATGTCCATATCTATGCTGACATGAATGCATGTGCCCCCACACAAATGACATGGATATTCAAGAAAGGGATATTTTCTTTTTTGGTATAGAGTAGAAAAGTAGATTCCAGAGGGTACGGGGAGAACGGTGAAGAAGGGAAAGATAATGATTAAGTGGGGCACTAAGTCTCGGCTTGAGGACTAAGTTTTAGTGATCTATTGACAACACTGTAATCAATAATAATAATGTTATTTATTTCAAAATTTTTAAATGGACTTTGTGCTTTTAAAAAAAATTATTTAAAAGGTTTTTGTTTTTATTTTACATACCAACCACACAGTTTCTTCTCCCTCTGCTCCTCCCGCTCCTCCCACCTTCTCCTCACTCAACCCTCCCTCCCCCATCCACTCCCAAGGGGAGTTAATGAAGTCTGGCATATCAAGTTGGCCAAGCTCCTCCTTGGCTGAGCAAGGTATCCCTCCATAGGGAATGTGCTGCAAAAAACTAGTTCATGCACTAGAAATAAATCGTGGGCCCACATACTGCCCAGGCCACAGAACTGTCACCCACATTTAGAGAGGCCTAGTTTGGTCTTAGGTAGGTTCCCCAGGTATCAATGCAGAGTCAGTGAGCTCCCACTAGCTTGGATCAGCTGTCTGTGGATGTCCCCATTATGATCTTGACTCCTTTGCTCATATAATCTCTCCTTTCTCTCTTCAACTGAACACTGGGAACTACGCTCAGTGCTTAGCTGTGGATCTCTGCATCTGCTCCATCAGTTACTGGATGAAGATTCTATGATGACAGTTAGAGTAGTTTATCAATGCAATTATAGGGGAAGGCCAGTTTCAGGTACCCTCTCCACTATTGCTTTGGGTCTTAGCTGGGGTCATCCTTGTGAATTCCTGGAAGTTTCCCTAGTACCATATTTCTCTCTAACTCCATAATGGCTCCTTCTATCAAGATATTTCTTTCCTTGTCCTTCCTCTCTGTCCCTCTCCCAACTCAACCATCCTGTTCCCTCATGTTCTCCTCCTGCTTCCACTGGTTAAGAGTAGTAAGTGCTCTTAGCTTTTGATCCCACAATTAAATCTTTAAAATATATTGTGTGGGTGTGTGTATGTGTGTGCGTGCTCATGTCATGGCACACATGAAAGTCAGAGGATAAATAAATTTCTGTCAGTTCTCTGCTTCTTCCACCTTTCTGTAGGTTCTGTGCTCTGAACTCAGGTCCCCAGGATTGTTAAGCAAAACTCCCTTACCTGCTATTCTGTCTTGCCAGCTCTTGATTAAACCTTTCTACACTGTATGCATAAGTCAAGCATATTCTATTATATGCTATAAATGTGTAGTTATCAATTAAAATAAGTGGTGGCCATTACATTTTTAAAATTATATATAAATCCAAGAACATTTTATATCTGTTAATAGGGTATGATGATAGATGAAGCAGATGAGTTTGTGGCTGGACCTCAAAATAAACACAAACGGCCTGGAGAACCAAGCATGCAAGGGATCCCGAAGAGACGCCGATGTGCCTCTCCACTTTTGAGAGGCCGGCGGCAGAGCCCTGCTGTGAATAGTCACATTGGAGGGAAAGGACCGCCTGCACCCATGACTCAAGCACAGCCAGGTCTTATTAAACCCCTTCCTCTGCATAAAGGTAGCACTTTGGGGCTTTCAAATACTACTTGCTATTTTGGGTTTCCTAAGGGAAGAGATTTTTATAATAGAAACAGAAAAAGATTGTTCAGCAAAGTCCAGTGAGTATTTATTGTGAATTGGTGTGTAGTAGCTTTTGGATGTATTTTTGATGAACACTTTATATAGTCATACTATATTGTATTACATGTTATGCTCTAAAAGGATGTTAGTAACAAATGGTTTTGGAAGGAGTATTGTCACGACCAGCTAAAATATACTTTTCAGTTTAGTAAAATCCAACAACTAACTATTACATGTATATTATACTATATTACAGATGTGAACAAGGCAGTAGTGATCTCTGTCCTCACAGTATAGAAATTCATAGTCAATCAATTGCAAGTGTGATAAATGTTAAAGAGTATACGTTTAACATGAGGAATTAATTTTCTAAGAACATTGTTTGTAGATGAGTGTAAATGAAAGCTTTACCTATGCTGAAGACTCTAAAGAGAATATGCATAAAATATATAAAGAGAAAGATATTAAGGAGACACCAAAGAATTCCATTATAGCATTGGTTTTGGGAATATTTAGTAAGAAGAGATTGGAAAGATGTCCAGAATCTAGATCATGGGTGGCCTTGGAACCTGTTGTAAAGAGTCTCTATTTTATCCCAAGGATAGTGAGAAATCATTAAAAGGTTTGGAAGAGGTGATAACCTGGTTAATTAGGATTTCATAATTATATTTTAATATAATGTGGGATATTAGGGAGAATATGGGGATATAGAAAACTTAATAAACCAGTGTTTTTATTAGTTCTACATAGTGACCCCCCCACTGGTTTATATTATATCTTAAATGGAGAGACATCTGTTGTAGGAGGAATGGGCTACGTCCCACCGCCCAGTTAGCTTAACCCCTGAAATAATCACACAGAAACTGTATTAATTAAATTACTGCCTGGCCATTACCTCTAGCCTCCTATTGGCTAACTCTCACATCTTGATCTAACCCATTTCTACCAATCTGTGTAACACTATGAGGTCGTGGCTTACTGGGAAAGATTCTAACCAGCTAACTAGCGTCAGTCTCAGGCAGGAGCTTCATGGCATCTGCCACACTGCCTTTCTTTCCAGCATTCAGTTCTGTCCTTCCTGCCTACCTAAGTATTGCCCTATCAAAAGACCAAGGCAGTTTCTTTAATAACCAATGAAAGTAACACAAATACAGAAGGACCTCCTACACCATACATCCAATATTATGTACCATTTGATGGAATTTTGCAATACTCCGTCTTAAATAGACTTGATGCTTCTTCTCTACCCTCTATTGAATATCAGAGTGATCAGGCCTCTAGATTCAATAATTATAGGAAATAAAACATGTTAGGTAACGGGAGAGAGTAGAGTTAGAAAATTAAGGTAATAGGGAAACTTAGGTTTTTGTTGTTAAGGTGAAAGAGAGGTACAAAAGGTTTATAGAGTCCCAGTTACAATGCAAGGGTCTCATTTGGACTAGATTCAGATAAGATCAAACGTTTTCAAAAAGACTATAAAATAACTGGAGGCTATAGATGGCGGATGGGATAGTTAATGTTATAATGTTGCTAATATGCGTCCACAGGGGCTAGTTAACTAGTAAATACAGATGATTATAACCTGACAGTGTGTGTCTTGAGAAACAATAGGCCAAGTTGGGAAAGCAGTGAGTGTGAGTTTCATAGAATGTTGGCAATTTCAAATGCTTTAAAAACAGACCAAGAAAATTAGAAACATCTTTTGGTTATTTATTTGTGGAGTAAAGGACAGAAAACTTCAAAAATGGGATGAATGGAAAGTGAGAAGAAGAGAAAAATAAAGACAATGAGTATGAAAAACTTAGTTTTAAGTTTAGTTCTAAAGGGTAGAGAGGCTAGTGAGTGGTCTAGAAAAGTTCATGGAGATGAAAATGGTGGTTTTGCTTTGAGAGTGTTTAAATCCTGGCATGATGGACACATTATAAAGAAGGTCAAAATAAAGTTGAAATAGGCCCTAATCTCCACCATAAAGGCAAGAGGAAATGGCCCAGAGTGCTAATAAAAGAATGCTGCTTCTTGAACAAAATGGGTTTGGGAATAAATTAGGGACAAGGTATAGAAGCGATTTCAAGGCTTTGCTTTTCTCCTATAAATAGAAAGTAGGTATACTACTGAGATAAAGGGGAGATTGGAAAAAGAGAATGAAGCTGAATAGTATCTGTGGGAGAGGGAGAAGATTTTGTGGTAGGCTTGCTAAGATCTAGGCCTAGGTGGTAATTGGGACCACCCCTGTAGACCTGGCTCCCATTTCCAGTAATTGCTATCACTCCAATTAAAGGTCTGCATCTAGCAATCAGGTGGTGGTATGGTGCTTTACTTGGCAGATGTTCCATAGTGCAGGGTGTTAGAACTAGATCATTGGGACACTGGTAAAAAGTGACCTATCATGGGGATAAACCTCATAAAGAAGAAAGTGACTATATAGCAAAGTCTGATTGTTAGAAGAAAGAGGAGGAGCTGCTAGAGTAGAAGTCGAGCTGGAGTACTGCAAAGGGACGCACCTCCATCTCTGAGTTTATGTCACATGGGACAGGTGGAAGTGGGACTGAAAGTTTTTTGAGGTCAGGTTTTTGATTGATATTGATGAGGTGTTCCTGGGGTCCTTGTTAAACTACTTGTTATCGTGCACATCAAGGCTGGGGCACAAAGGAAGCATTTGAGAGGCTCGACTGGGGCTAATGCTGCTTTGAGAACCTCCTAGAACGTCAGGAGGGGCTTGAGAATGTACAGTAGATGAAGTGCCAGAGCATGTGCACTGGGCTCAATATGAAGATAATGACGAAGGGATTAGATAAGTGGCAGATTGCTCAAAAGTGTAAGAGGGTTTTTCTTTAATTAAATAGAAAATTTGAAATTACATTTGGGAAGTGAAGGAGTCAGTGGCTGTATTGGGACAGCCACTTGTACACTCATGAAAAAGCATTTTCTACTCAGAATTGAAAAGGAGAACAGTATTGTTGTTTTTCAATTTTTAAATAGGAGAGCTAGGTCTTCATTAAAGCAGAAATTATTGTGGCTTTTAGTCTTGACTTTAGAGTGTGGAGAACTTTTAGTAATGTTTGCAATCCATGAGGTAGAATTTAGAAAGGAGATGATAGAAGGAAAGCAGTGGGTTTGTGGGAATGTTGTTCAAGAAAGCATGTGGAAACCAGGTCTTTAAGTTGGGATATAGAACAACGAGTTCAGCTGGTGCTCTGGAGTCTGGTGAACAATCCAGACTTTAGGAGTCATGTCTAAGAATCTCGTATTTATTGATAAGCTGGTAAACTTTGGTGTCTACTGGTCTAATGAGCTGAAGTGGGCACCAAAGTATTGCATGGCTGGGGAGTTAAAGGAGAGCTAAAAAACTTTGTGCTGTGAAGTGTGCCCTGCAGAATGTTGAGCAGTAAACACCATTCAGTGCTTATTTTTCTCTCTAAAGAATATCAGGTTTATAAGACTAAAATAGGCTAAAGATGAGGTGGGTAAGACTCTAAGGTAAAGGTGACAATGACAATTTTAGTGATGTAATTTTTTCTGAAGTACTGAAAACTTGTTTAAAATTGCTAAAATAAGGTATAAAATTGAAAGCTAAAATAGGCTTTGTTTTAAATTTCTTTAAGCACAGAATTGCAGGTTTTGTATTATGAATGCTTCATATTGATACACTGTATCTTTGGCAAAGTCTTAGAGTCCTATCACGTTGTTATGTCTTAGTCTAAGAAATGAGTTATTTGTGGTAGTTGTGTTACTTGAGCATTTTTATTGTGTACTTTAATACTGGTTCTTACTTTTGGCTCCATTTCTTGGATTTCATTTCAGAAGCCACTAATGATTCAACAGTAGATGATGTGGTTGAAAATCATGTTGCAGACCAGCTTTCATCAGACATGACGCCAAATACTATGGATACTGAATTTCTAACATCTCCAGCCAATCTTCTGGAACCATCAACCAATCATACAGAAGCCCTTGGTCATGAACATTTAGGAAATAATGACCTCACTGTTGGTGGATTTTTAGAAAATCATGATGAGCCAAGAAATAAAGAACAGAGTGCTGAAGAGAGTATACCAGCGTCTTCACTCAGCAAGGGAAAGAAATCGGTGCATTGTAGAAGCCATGAAGAGGTCAACACTGAACTAAAAGCACAAATTATGAAAGAGATCCGAAAGCCAGGAAGAAGTATGTAGAATTAGTCGATTTCTTTATGTGTTCCAGAAAGCAAAAGCAAGTCAAATTCACGAAAGCATATATTTGATTCTAGATCAGTCTTAAAGTACTATCTGAATTCTGTAAGATTTAAGTTTTTATTTAACTGGTACTCCAGTATGGTAGACAGCAGGGAATCTAGCTAAAAAAGACTTGGGAGATGGAGTAGCTGCCATGACAGGGACCCAGAGTCGTGACAAATCTTAGTAGAACAGCTAACCCAAACAGATGAGTAAATACTACTAAATCCCTGAGTGTTGGGTTGACAGGGTTTCTAACAAGTAGGGCAGCTATATAGCCCAAAATTCAGTTCTCTGCAAGTCTCCTCAAAACCTGTGTGTTTGTAAAGTTTCTCTCTACCACCTATCATCATGCATGACTTATGATAGCTACCTGGATATGCTTTAGCCCCAAACCAAATTAAGACTGTCGTGCTGGAGAACTCTCTGGGCACAAGAACTGAGTAGTACTGGCATCCGTTCAGATATAACATCACTACTGTGATGGCATAGGGTAATGCAGTGGAAGGATATTCAGGAGGTTGTAGAGTCTGGGATGGAGTTATATGTGAAAACTTGGATCTGAAGCAGTACCTTTAACCTTTTGGGGTTTTCTCCTTTTGATGTGTTAAATAGTTAGAATTTAAATGATAAAGACTGCCTGTTTCTCTGGGTGACTGCAGAGCTCTTTAATTCATCTCTAGGCTGGCTGCTGTCTTTCTTATATTGGAAAGTTTTGGGGTAACAAAAAGGTGCTTGGAAAGTTGTTTAACTTTTGGTGATGCAGAATTTCATGCACACATCTAACAAGTGGGCACCTGTTAACAGTGGTAACATTTTGTGGGGAATACTATTGTCTGAGTATATCTCAGGGGAAAAAAAGCTGCAGGAGAAACACTGTGAGAATACAAATAAAGGCCAGTTAATTGCTTTTCCTTCTCTTGTTTTAAGAATATGAAAGAATCTTCACTTTACTGAAGCATGTGCAAGGCAGTTTACAAACAAGACTAATATTTTTACAGAATGTCATTAAGGAAGCATCCAGGTAAAGAAGCTTGTTTGTTAATGAATACTAATGAATGCTTTTCAGTCTGTATATGATGTTTGAATGGCATTTGTTCTGTACTTGGGTTTAATTCATTGAAATGTGTGAGATTTCTCCCTGACTTCTTCCCCTTTTTAGCAAATTCAAAGTTATTCATTGAAATAGACACATAAACCCTTGAGGAATTATGGTTCTTTTCTATGTAAATTATTATATTATTTTAAAATTGTTTTTTTCCTCTGTTGCTTTTTGATGTTGTTGTAAATTTTTAATTTCCCACTTTTCTATAGTAATAATTATTTTAAATGATAAGAAATAGCCATGAAAGGTGATACTGTAATGTTAGTAAGGTTGAGAACAACTACTTTAGTTATAGCTAGAGAGGGGTTTTTGACTTGTTTTTGAGCGACTTGGGCATGGGCTACTTGAATGATCAAGATAAGGCTATTCATTTTCATATAAGTTGAAATATTTTAGATTATTCTGTTAACTCTTCTGGCTTTCAGTTCAAAGCATGCGTTGAATTTTTAGCGTTGATGATTTTGAGACACCTTTTGCTTCATAGCTCAGCCTGGTCTCAAACTTAGATTCATTCATTCTGCCTTAAGTTTTCCCAATACTGGGATTATAGGCATGTACCCTCTACTGATGCATCTTGGGTCTCGTGTTCCTTGCACCTGTCTTTGCCACTTTTGTCATAGAATGTGGTGCCTATTTGAATCATTTTACATGTAAGAAAGAAGTAGGAACAGATCATCTAGTATTTAAAGATACTTTTAAAAAAACACCAGTGATAGTAATAATTTTGTGTATATAATTTTAACCTACTTATATTTGGTACTGAAAAATATTTTGTGCTATATATTTGGTGTTGTAGATAGCTTTTTCCTCTTGATGCCCCTACTCCTCAAATTGTAGTAGAACACTGTGATTTTTAAATGCTACTACCAGTTTTCATTTCCATTTTGTAGGAACTTGTATTTATTTTTTTCAACACTCAGTTTTCAAAACGGACTAAATAGTACTACAGTAATTACTTTGGGATCTATCTTTTACTATAATATTTAGAATCCTTGTATATATTAGTATTTTTCTCCTTTTCGTTTTCCTTTTTGGTGGTAGGAAGAACGACCACTCTAACATTGTTCCTTGAACTAGATTTGTTTTTTGTTTTTTTTTTTAAGAAAAAACTGTAATTCTGTTCTGGTATAAAGAATAATTCACAAATCTTTCATCAAGTTTTACCACCTTATTTTATATGTTTGGTACATATGTGGAGGCCCGAGGACAACTTTGAGGAGTCCAGATTGAACGCTCAAGTCATCACAGTTCAGGGTTGGCTGTGGCTCATTATCTTGTGAGCATCTTGCTAGTTCCCAATAATTTTTTTTGTCTTTTTTT
>JAQHUG010000124.1:637493-666534 GCA_028555095.1 Dicrostonyx torquatus
GGTTTTTTGAGATAGGGTTTCCCTGTAGTTTTTAGAGCCTGTCCTGGAACTAGCTCTTGTAGACCAGACTGGCCTCGAACTCACAGAGATCCGCCTGCCTCTGCCTCCCGAGTGCTGGGATTAAAGGTGTGCGCCACCACTGCCGGCAGAGAAAGGTCCCACCGAGATATTTTTTCTTAAGTATATAAATATAACTTGCTTGATCTATATAATGTTACTTGTATGTATGTTTTCAGGGCTGCGCATTTGTTATTGCATAACCAGTTGGTGTGCTTTTGCTGGAGGAAGACTATTTCTCCTGCTCTCAGCATTCCTTAGTTGCTTAATTAGTTCTTTGTGTAGGGTGGAGGTCTTATGAGTTGTGTTGGTTTACATTTTCATTCTATTTGAAAACAATCTTTCACAATATCAGTTTTTTCTTTTGAAACATGCTAGTTTATGTATGCTGTCCATTAAGGAGTAATTGAGAATGCTCTTATTTTTCTCATACAGGTTTAAAAAACGAATGCTAATAGAACAGCTGGAGAACTTCTTGGATGAAATTCACCGAAGAGCCAATCAAATCAACCATATTAATAGCAATTAACTAAAAGAAAATAGAATGTGGCCACTTATTTCACTGTCTTCTCCAAATACAAAGTAAATACAAGACTGTTGTAATCTTGCATTCATTCTTTGACATGCATTGTTGGCTATTTGAAATACTAAAACAATCTACAGCTCCTCTCCATCATTTTACAGTGACCTTTTCATTTTGGTTTATTTTTGTAATGTGAAAAATATCACTAATTTTTTTTTTAATTTAACAAACTAAAACTATTCTCCAAATTCTCTGCTTGTCATTGGCTCTTGCGTGTCAGTTTCCCTCAGGTTATATTTTCTTAAAACCAACCTTTAAAATTGTCAGCTCTGTTAAGGTTGAACTTTGCCAAAAAAAAAAAAAAAAAAATTAAAAAGAAGTTACTTTGTAATTTTTGGGGAAAAAAGCACATACATTAAGAACTAGGTAATGTTTTGTATATACAGTTATTTTGGATATATTATTGTAAGTTGTACAAATGTATTTTGAAGAATATTTAAGAAAAGCACTTTTGTTATTCCATCAATAAATGCTCTATTTTACTCTTGTGTGGTTTAGGAAATAATCACATTTAAAGTAACTACTTAAAAACAATCTAAGACAATGGAATTTTAAAGGCCTTGCTTTTTAGCATCGAAAAATACACAACTTAATATTTGTTAAACTATTGTAATTATATGTTACATAACCCGCATTTTCTTTTTTACTATATGTTCTTAGTTTTTGTTGGCCATGCCAACATTCTCCACTCTTACTTAGATAATGGGAATGGTTATACCTGTGGCTGACAGACAGACACATTTTAAAAGCAACTTTTAAGAGTATATTACTTGAGATATTACTGGTTTCTTTGCACCCTTCAACCTTTCTCACAGAATTTGGATGACACTCAAGTCTAGCCACTAGTTAGGACATGGTAGGTTTAGGGTATGTCACATTCTGAAATATCTAGTATGTAGTAATTTGGTCCCGTGTCATGCTTATGTGAGTCTGTGACATGATGATCCAGAGGAGATCTCTTGGTTCTGAAACTGAAACTTATTTAGAAGATGGCTGTGTTCATTTTTTTTTCTTCACTGATTTGCACAGGATAAGGATACCTGGCACTTCCATTCTCCATCCTCACAGGGTTGCACACCTTACAAAGGATGTGACCCTGTGTCCTGACTCATGCACATCTTCATCGATCACTGCTGTGCCTTTTAGTGGTTTGGAGGATCCAGTAGAAAAGATTAGGGTTTTTAGATTTGGAATAATTGTGGGGAAAAAAAAGCTTCCAAAATTATTTTTTTAATTGAATTATTTTTAGATTAATAATATTTGGAAATTATAAATATTTATGAAGGGGAAAGCATACATAGAACATTCTTGAGATTTGCTATTTTAGTCAAGGGGATTTGAAACTCTCCCAATATTGAAGACAAACCCTGAAAAATAAAAAGAAGCATTTAATTTGACTTGTAGTATTTTCATATAACAATTCATTAAAAATATCTTACCTCTTCAAAAACCTGGAAGTAATTGAAGACATAATTTAGAGATGGAATTGTTGAAGTGATTCCCTTTAGTCACGCTACTTTATTCGGTAGGAACTATAGAAAATCCAGATTGAGCTTTGGTTGTGAGTTTGATGGGTTAAGAGTGAGATCAGTGGGAACACTGGAGTCGTTTAGAAGTTATACTTAAGTTGGAGCACCTGGGGAGCTGTCATTGGAAGGGTCCTCATGTCAGGCTGCTGGTGGAAAATTGCTCAGATCTTCTGCCTTTACTACATTATCCATTGTGAACCCTCAAGGGAGTTGTAAAATAACAGATTCTTCTCTCTCTGCTCACTCTGCCCCACCCCATCTGTCTGGCATCATAATCTTTACATACTAATGCTAAAACTTAGTCTCAGATTTTGCAGCCTATCAAAACTAAAGCTTAAAATTCCATCTCAGGCCTTCGCCTTTTTAAACATAGTGGGCAAGTTATTAAACTAGTGAAATTTCTACAGAATCCTTGTCAGCAAAGGTAAGGGTGGGGGGCATATGTGGGGGTCAGTATTTTTTAGACTTTGAAGTCATAGAATGATGCTATGCTGGACAAGTGGTACTTTCCAAAAGGCTGATAGAGAGTTTAAAGGTAATTTTTCTTAGCTTTCTCCTATGTGTTCCATTTGTTGATTGATTGGTTAATTGGTTATATCAATATAAAACTTGTAAGCTCTAACAGTGAAGGCTGAGGCTTTTTTTTAAGGTTATTTTTTATTTTGTGTCTTCAGTGTTTTGCCTACATGTATGTAAGTGCACCACATGTATGCCTGCTGTCTGGAAGCCAGAAAAGAAGAAAGTGTTAGATCCCCTGAACTGGAGTTATAGACTGCTGTGAGTTTCCATGTGGGTGCTGGGAGCCGAGCCTTTACAAGTGAAGAAAATGCTCTTAATAACTGAGCCATCTTCCAGCCCCAGCTGAAACTTTATAATTCCTTCAGTAACATCATCAGAACAGCTACCTTCTGGAAAGAAAAAGCCACAGGGACTAAGATTTGTGGTGAATTAGGGAACTAATTAGACCTGTATTTTCATTTTGATTAGTAGAACAGTTAAAATTTATACCACTGAAATTGTGATGTGTCTTTTCTAGTCCAACAATTTTACATGATTTTTATACAGTTGAATTTTAGGAATCTGTTATTTGTTTTCTTATTGTTCTCTTTATTGGATATGAGCTTTTGCAGTGGCCCTTTTGTTCAAGGTTAGTCCTCCCTTTTGGTTTGAGGGTTTAAAACTTGTCTTTTTGTTGTTAACTTTTTTTTTTTTTTAACATACTCTCTGCTGCCTGGTCTGAGTGATCAGGGCCATTTTGTCTTTTTGCAGTCACTGGGGTTGGGGTGACCATGGTGAAATACTAAGTGGACATTGTTTGTCATGATCCCTAAGTAGATTATTTTCCACAGAATGATTACCTATATCCTTTTTGTTCTGAAATGTTCATTTGATTTCTAGCACAAGGTATGGCAGTATACAAATGATTCTCAGATAAATGATGTTGACAGTATTTCCTTTTAACAGTCTGTGTTAAACTATGCTAATTTTCATTCTAACTTTTGATATTTTTTCTTTTCCACAAATAAAAGTAATAACTGATGTTTAGTTAAAGTAGGTCCACTTGGCTTGATTGTATTAATCTTGTTCCATAGTGTTTTAAACACTACTGAGAATCGCTTCCTTCCGAGGCCAATAATTGTTGCAGGAGAACAATTAAAGGATAAAAATAATTCAAAGTTTATTTTCAATATTGCTGAATTTTAGGGACACTTACTTGTTCTTCTGTTGTGCTAGCTAAGCTAACCTGTGCCTACCATCTTTGCATTGAGACTGCTCTGTAGTGGTGCAGAAAAGTACTTGAGAAAGGCCAGCAAAAAACATAGAAATCTGTGCATCCCTAAAATACTATAGACTCTGTGTGACTTCTGTTACATATCTTGACCTAAAGAAACAGTCTTTCTAACAAGAAAGGCAAGATTTGATTGACCTATGTTTTCATGTTGTTTTTTTTTTTAAGTTTCTAGAGTAGAAATCTACTCAACTAAAAAAAGTCAGCATTAGCTACAAATAAATAGAATGGAAAAATAAAAGCCATGAAGGAAAAAGAGGTTCCTTTGTTCTATGAAATAATTTCCCTTTCTCAGGATGTAAGACAGCTGCTGCTAGGAAAACACCATAGAAAGAACTAGAAGAAATAATTCGAGATTATAATGGATATGTAAAATTAGATTGCTAGGAGGAGGATAAATGTCTGAATCCAATTTTTAAAAGGGTACCTGTGCTATGTTCTCTCAGAAGAAAGATGAAAGGCCGATCTGCTTTAAAAACAGGAGTCCGGGACCTCCTCAGCAGCAACACAGCTGGGGAGAGAATAGACCCTGTCATATTTCCTGTCCATGGCAAAGTACATGCAGATGTAGATACATAGGTACTAACTTTGGTTTGTCTTTAAGGAGTCAAAACATCTTAGTGACATTTTACTGTGTGGTACTTTGGGAGTGCAAATGGTGAAATTAAAAAGGAAAGATACTATTTATTCAATCCTGTGTCTCATTTTTAAAATAATCCATGAAGTAGCTTCCCTCAAAGGTAAAATACTGTGATTTTTATTCCTTGTTAATAGGGCAATGATACTTTGTTAAAATTGGCATCATTGCTTTTCAAGATTTTTGCCTTCTGTCATTTAAAAAAAAAAAATGTTGCATCACACCTGGTCTTGGGCTTAAGTGGTGTGGCTTACAACTGGAATCAACTGGGCAGACTCAGCAAGGCTAGACCTGGGCGAACCACCCCATGGTGCTGAGTGCCTGAACTTCTCTGGATGTACCTGTGGCTGCAGATGACCTGGTGCCCTCCTCGGAAAGCTCCATCTTGGCATTGTGGGTTGCTTCAGAAACATAAAAGCCATCTTGGCCTAATTTGCAAATGACAGAAACGTGAAGTGATTTGTTTACATTTTCTGTACATATGTTTGTGTTTGAAGACTCAAGTAAAACTTGAAGACTCTGCTACTAGTCTACAGGGAGTGGTTGTACAGAAAATTCCCAAGTCACGTTATCTTTCTACAACTCTCAAGAGCTCTGGTCACTAGATTTAATCTGTCTTTTCCCAAAGTAGATACTGAACTCAAAGGTAATTTTAAATATTAATATTAAAATCTTTCCATTAGCCTATACTTCTAAAACTTAAGTGATTAGGCTCCCAAGAGTGTTATAAAATAGATACTATCACCTAAGAATAAGTTCAACAAACTTTTGAGATAGTTTCCCCTTGACTGTCCTCTTGGGCAGTAGTTTTTAAGAAGACACTGAAGATAAAAGTCATCGGATTATATTATGAGAATAATCCAGTGTTAGAAATGCCTGCAGCTCCACAGCTACATTTTGTGGAACTGACTGCTGCTTTCCTAGTTTGCTTACCTTAAGGGCTGGAACCTGCAGAGAAGTGTGAGGTTACAGCAGTATGTGTGTGCGCTAACAGTTTCAAATAGTAATGAGAGAACTTAGAAAGGGCTAGACAGGTTTCTGGAACTGAACAATTCTCCAAAGAGGGAATAATATGTTAACAATAAGGGGTGAAGGTTGACATGCAGAACTAACGCTAAGCTGCTTGGCCCTTCTGCTTGAGGGGAAGTGCTAATCTGGTATCACACACACAGAATGAGAATATCCAGGTTTCAGACAAAGCCCATTTCTACTCAATCCCCTCCATTCAAGAAACTTCCCTCTGTAGTACACCATCCAAGAGACCTGAGTGTTAACAGTCTTTTTGATGTGCTTTAGGGGAGCTTTGCTTGTTAGATTGGTCTGCACTAGTCACGTACATGCAAGATGGCCCCTAAAGGTTATGTGAGACTGAAAGTGAACCTAAGGTACAGATTCTTATGTGTCCTTGCAGTGACACAGTGGGATATCATGAGATTGTTATTCCCACTGTAAGGGCAACTGTTTGCTGGCAGTAGAGGATGGAAGGCAGAAGTCAGTGGATGTTCACTTGGTACCAGTGGAGAATCAAATTCTGTCAATGGTGGTCTTCTGCTTGACTTTGAGAGGAGAAACGAGATTCTCTGTTAATAATTAGCTCCTTCTAGTCCACTGAACAAACAGTACCAACATTAAAAAAAATTCATAAAGAGCATCTTTGCCAGTTGAGGTTTTACTGTCTGACACTGTTGTCGGAATTACTTTTATATGATTAAATAAGTGCAACTTTATTCTGAAACCCCTTGTCAACTAACATACAGCAAATCCCATGTCTGCATTTGCCCCCCCCACACACACACACTTTGGGGATCATTGTCTTAATATGAATGCCTTTTGGTAAGCTAGGTTGGACTGTTTTCAGTGTCTGGAAAGGCAAATGAGTTGCTTAAGTAGCTTTTATCCCCACCAGATTCTAAGTATGACCCAAAATTGTTTGCATATCCATAGCTATTTGCATAACCATAGCTGAGACTACTCATAGCCAGTATGCCACCAACACCACATCTTTGAAATTCTCTGGTGAGAGCTGACCTTTCTGTAGACTACTTTTGTGTTTATCTTGTATTCAGTCTGCAATGTGCTCGCTTTTGTCATGTGACTTAAAATATTATGCCACTAATGGACTAACCAGGAAAAGCAGAGGGGTTTTCCTGTCCTTGGCTTTTCTGAATTGTTGGCATCTGCTTTGTGCCATTAAAGGTCACAACCTGTTTTCCCAAGATTTGCCCTCAGAATCATTTATAGGTGCTGTTCTGTAGAAAAGTCTCCTTAGTTAAGGAGGGAGATGCAGGTTAATGGATCCCACATTGTTGTGAGTAAGAAGCTTTCTTGGGACTGCTGATTTGTGAATGCTGTGATTCCAGCAGGACTGCGGTATATAACTTTCAACCCTGAAGCCACCCTCACCTCCCCATTTATTCCAGTTTATTAGCTAAGCTTTCTGGGAAGCACCTCATAGCCAAGTATAAACATCAGTGCCTACATTCCGTCGGACAGCAAATGTGAGGGATTCTTCTCCCTCCTTCCCAGCATGCTGCCCATTCCTCCTCCGTGCTACTGCCTATTCAAGGCTATCCCCCTCTTACTGTTAGCTCTAGCAACTGTACATTGTGGCATGCTCACTTTACTGCTTGGCCCAGCTTTCAGAGTAATGCTTAGTACTTGCACATGTCAAACGGTTGGCGTATGTATCCAGGATTAAACACATTATGGTCTTTGACAAGGTTTAATTTCCATCCTTTGGTTGTAGGTGCCATCAACCTTTTGTATACAGCTGGTCATGCATTTGTAAATCATTTTCTGCATTTGGACCTTAGCTCCTTGTCAGGACCGGGATGGGACATTTGCTTCCTTCTGATAACGATTTCCTTTGGGAAGAACTAGTCGCCTATCTATTCCATCCTTTCAGTTGGCTACTGAGAAGTGAAGGGTAGGTATGTAATGTGCCATTGCAGCTGGCCCAGGACATAGAAAAGTGTCCAGAGGAATCTTGGGTGGCTCAACTAGCTATAGCTGGTTGCTTTCTCATTCTCTGCTTACTCCTTTCTGTGCAATATTGACTGTACTCTAGACAGTTGCCTTATTCAAATCATTGCATGTAGTTTGAACTTCTTACTGGACAGAAATTGGAAGTTGACTACCTGCTTAAGAAAACAGACTAGCCGGGCGGTGGTGGCGCACGCCTTTAATCCCAGCACTCGGGAGGCAGAGGCAGGCAGATATCTGTGAGTTCGAGACCAGCCTGGTCTACAAGAGCTAGTTCCAGCGCCACAGAGAAACTCTATCTCGAAAAACCAAAAAAAAAAAAAAAAGAAAAGAAAAAAAGAAAACAAAGACTAAGATAGTTTTTGAAGAGTTTGGAGTTTTACCCAACAATACCTGAACTGGAGGTATGACTTTATATCAGAGCCTGCTGGTGGTACCTAAGGAAGGGGATTGCCCACAACAGGTACCTAACTGTTCTCTTCAGTGAGAAAGAATCTGGAACAATTTGATAACTTTGTAATCTGTAGAGATAGGGTGTCAGTGGAGAAGGAGAGCTATATCTGGGCTCAGGTGAGATCTGGAATACTGAGTTCTTAAAATGCCAAGAAGGAGCAGAGAAGTGATCCCCCCACCCCCGGGAAAGGAGAATTCTAAATGATTCTGACTTTGGAATCAAGTGGGGGGGAAAAAGCTTTGTTGGGCTTCCTCAGTAATACAAAATGTGGTGACCCCTTTGTTAATTGGAGAGAGGATGGCTCTGTTTTTTTCATTTCTTTTGTAAAATCTGCAGATAGCACTGATAAGATGGCTCCGCAGGTAAAGGTGCTTGTCTCACAACTCTGACGACCTTGGTTCAATCCTTGGAACCCACAGAAAGGTGGAAGGAGAGAACTGACTTCACACAGTTGTCTCTGAGCTCCACACATTTTCATGTACTCCTTTCACCCCAGCATGCACACCAATAAAATTTTAATTTTTAGAAACAAGATTGTTCCATATAATTGGTGAGGTGGGTGGTAACTTCCCATTGGTTTCAATGGCCTTGTCTCTACAGTAGGCAGAAGCCCACTCGAGTACTGACATGAGTGGTCTTGAGTTATGTTTAAAGACAGGCATCGGAAAACAATATCTTAGTTGGCAAGCTATATCTATAAAGGATCAGGTATTAAATTTTTTAGCTATCACCAGTTCCATGTCCATTCCAGTGACTGTTTCACTACCATAGCTAGAAAGCAGCTTTTTGTTATTAATTTGTTTTTATTTTTGAGTCAGGGTTTCTCATGTGACAGCTGTCCTGGAACTTGCTCTGTAAAGCAGAATGGCCTCGAACTCAGAGAGATCCACCTTCCTCCGCCTCCCAAGTGCTGAGATTAAGATTAAAGGTGTGCACTACCACAGCCCAAGAGATTATTTTTAGTAAGTAGCTGCTTAATTAATAAAAGCAGGTGTTGGGTCATCACTTGACTTCTATATTATTGGAACAAAACAGTGGAAGAAAATTGTTAAGTCTCAGTAAAAAGCATGAATACAAGCCCCAAATGTATTAACACCTGCTACATTTTTAAGCCAGATCCTGAGCCTTGAATCATATTGGTTTGAACAAATGTAAGTAAATGAATTGCGTTAGATGTGAGCCATCTCAATGGTACTCATAGGACTTGTTGACAGGCGGGGGTGATGGCTCAGTTGGTAATGAGAACCCAAATGTGATTCCTTGAACCCATGCTAAAAGGCCATACAGTCCCAGCATTGCACAGGCAGGGAGGAGCAAGGGAGAAAGGCAGTGGAGTCCCATAGCTTGCTGCCTAGTGGAGCCTAATCCTAGTGAGAGATCCAAACAGTGGATTGCTCATCTTACAGGCCATGGGTATATTTACTTACACTGGAACTGCAAGATACAGAACCACTACTGTTTAAGGACACAGGATTGACATTTGAATGTCTTTCTTGGATGCTGAGGGAGAAAGGCCAGGAATTATGAAGGAGCAACTGATTAATGCAATGTTATGGAAGAGAGGGCCAAGAATAACCTCAAAGCTGCTTTTTTTTTTTTCTCTCTCTTTTGGTACCAGGTACCAAACTCAGCATCCTAAAGTTTTTCATTTGGATGTAAATGTAATAAAATTTCCATTAGCCACAGGGATGCCATAGCTGAATTCTGAAGTTTTGAGATGACATGCTTGCTCATATTGAAGATAGAATATGCATAACTTGGCTGTCCCTTGCTCCTTGCCTTTGATCATTTTGTTGTTACAGTTTTCTTTTCCTGCAAGTGTCAAAACATGCCTCTTAATAAGGAAAATTTCTGGTTGATATTTTCAACTAAGCCAGCAGCGTTGCCTTGTTTCTAATTGTATACCTGGTATTGTGGACAGTAGAAAACTTGACTATTGTCTTACCTGTACCTTTAGACAAAGAGGTGGTAGATGGGTTGTGTGTGTGTGTTGGAGAGGGAACCCAGGACTTTGTGCGTGTTCAGCAACTACTCTACTAGGAAGTCTTAGCCCCAAGATGGCAAAATTTTAGTACTCTAGATAATTCCTGTCACGCTTTATTTAATAAGTAACTTGCAGTTGTTCTCTCTGGTCATATCTGAAGCACAAACCTGGACTTGAAAATCAAATTCCTATTATTTTCTGTAATTAAGGAATATTTAGTGCCAGGTATTCCAATGATCTGGTGTTTAAGATGGTAAGTTTCAAGTTCATCAAGTAAAAGCGTTGTCAAGATCAATGAGAATGTCTGTTGCAGTGTTCTCTCCTCAGTCTGTGGTGTAGGTACGATCCAGGGCATTTTGAGTTGGCAGAAGTTGAGGCAGTGGTTCCCTCAAGAAATTCTTAACGTAGATGTTACCATTCCTTTTCTTTTGGGCCTGCAATGTAAGCTCAGACTGCGGGCAAGCATGACCCCTAGTGATCAGCAGTAACATGTCAACTGTGGAAAAGAAGTTGAGTGTGGATGCTGCAAAGAGCCTCTTAGGACAAGGTCATAAGAGCAAGGGAAACGTGAAGAATGGATGAAGGAAAGATTTACGCTTAGCTCATTACAAAAGGCAGGAGTTAAAGGCAACCAGGAAAGGAAAGGGTAGAGACTGGATGACCATGATGCTGATGTGACAGCAGAGAGCAGAATGAAGGTTCCGGTGCTTCCTTGAGTCTTCATGAGAGTCTGGTCGCGGAAGAGGGAGGTCTCTTCACCTATGGCCACTTGCTATACTATGAAGGTGCTTTCCAGCTCCACGCTTAATATCCCCAAGGATCATCCCTCACTCACCAAATCTAATCGGAACTTGACTGTTATCAGAGGCACCACATTCTTATAGGAAGCCAAGTGCTTTATTCTTTTATACAAGTGTTTCACTGTCTAAAGCTCTATGGAAACAATAAAGGTCCTTTCATCAATATAACAAAACTGTCCCAACATAATGCCCCCAAAAGATTGGAAGAATTGAAAAATGATTACCTGAAATTCCTTTCAAGTTAGCTTTGAGTGGGTCAAAAAGATCAGTGATACCCCACGATCTTAAAATGCTTTTTAAATCAAACTGATTTTGGATGCAAAATCTGCAAAACAAAAGCCAACTATCAGGTACTATTTAGAATTCACACTATTTTCTCATACATACTACATGGAGGTCAGTGCACACCGGAACCCACCCCACTGTGTTTTTCATTGTTCCTTCCCTTGAGTCATACTTGGGACTAATGACCCCTCTGGGCTTTCCCCCAGCTTTGTGTATACTGCTCATTTGTGATGGCCCTGTTTCCCTTGACTGTCCATCCCTCAGCTGTTACCTTCCTACTCAGATTGCCTGACTTTTTCAAGATGGTACTAGAGTTAGGGCCCAGGACCTCCTGCATCCTCGCCAGATTTTCTATTGCTTGAGCTCCACCCCTAGCCTAGTCACTCTGATTCTTAAAGTCCAATTTGTAAAGTTGTACTCTTAGGGTGTCCAGACCAGTCTGCTTCCTATTAATATTCTTTATGACACCACAAATGACCCGAGAAGAGAAGCTACCTCAGCTCCTTTTTATTAATAATATTTAATGAATGCTCATACTGTGGTAGATACTAAGATGAGAACTTCATAGAAATTATTCCATCTTAATATAATGGCTATTATTCCTTATGTAGTAGATGGAAAATTCAAGGCATTATGTATTTTAAAAAACCTGCCCAAGAATGACCTAATGAGTATTGGTGCACCTCCGTTCAAATCTGGGCTATGAGAGTGCGGAGCCTAGCCATGATCACTTGGACTTCGCTCCTCACACTTGGATAGAGTCTCAGACATAATGGATGCAAAAAAAAAAAATAGCTATAGTACCTTGTATAGCTTTTCTACTGTATAACACATTTTCATGTTTGCTGTGTGCAGTGTGTGCCTTTGATGGGCAGCAGAGAAGGAACTCAACCTTGAACTGCCCAGAAACCACTGAGAGCAGAGAGACTCAGCACAGCAGTTCCTAAGACAAAGCACTGACTTACTGTCGAAGAAGCCTTCAAATAGACTGCTACTGCTCTTTATCTTTGAAAATAAAAAAAAATGAAATATAATTTAAATGGTCTTCTGTATAAACCATACATAACTTTAGGGGAAAAAAGCATGTTGACATTTTTCAAACTATTTGTCTTCAGCCCAGGAAACATCCTTTTTGAAAAGCATAAATGCTGATGTGGCATTTTAATTTGGTTCCTCTCTCCAGGAGCTTCTTTCCAGACCAAGTGGCAAGTTACCTCACCTCTATTTCCTTGTTATGTTTCTTTGTGCGATAAGCATGACAGCAGTAAAATCTAAGTAGGGTTGTGACAGTTAAATGAGAATCCGTGGAAAGGTTCAGTACACTGCCCAGCATGGCCTAGGCACTTAGCACTGTGTTCTGACTGTGCTTTCACAATAATATTAAGAAACCGAAGATGTGGTGGGTGAGGAAACTGAATAATATCATGTTTTAGTAAAGTAAAATCAACAAGAGTGGGATCTGATTTCAGAAGATCCCAGTGGTGCTCCTATGTGATTATAAAGGCAGAACTAGAAGAAAAGGTATGGCAACTGGATTAAACAGCCGAGATGCTGCCTGCCCTGTAGAGAAGCTAGAGAGGGGTCTTAAAGAAAATACAGCCATATTCCATATGAACTCTCAACAACATAGTAGGGATTGGGTTGAAATGAATTGAGTACAAGTTAAATCCAGCATCATATCAATTCTGTAGGGTTTAGTGAAAGAGTGCAAGATGTGTTCAAGGCATGAAAATAAGATAACACCATGTTAATAAAGATCACGTGGTCATCTCAACAGTTAAAGAAAAGGCTTGTGACAAAATCTAACACCTTTTCATGATTACAAATCAACAGAACTTGGGGGACCTTCAGTGATAGAGCACTTGCCTAGCTTGCTTGAATGTTACTACCAAAAACAACGACAAATAAGGCCCAAACAAAAAGACCAACAAGCATCAAATAGTCAGCCAACTTGTGACATGAGGTGACTCAAGATGATGAAGAATGTCTACAAAAATCCCTGCACCTAGCATCTTCTCTTCAACGTTCCCATGTAAAATCAAGAACAAGGGTAGCCATTCTCACCATGTCTTTGGCTTTGTGCAGGATGGTGTAACTACACAAGACAGACAATCAGAAAGGAGGTGGAGGCTAGCAATATAGCCAAGAGACCCTGAGTTCAATCCTCAGTACCATGGGAAAAAAAGTTGTAAAATAAAATATAGTTTAAAAGAGGAAGAAGTAACTTTTTCTGAATTTGGAGATGACTTGGTCTTACATGTAGAAAATACTAAAGAACACTCAAAAACCCTATTAGAGCTCATTTGAGACACCCAGAAGCACAAAACTCTGTCAAAGAAACAACTGAATGGAAGGAAGGCACCCAAAGCCCCCAGCCTGAGACACCCATGTCAGAAGACAGCACTCCCTGACTGGCATACATATCTGAGACAGCCCCATGTCTAATGCCAACTTGCTTGTTTTCGGCAGAAACTGGTAAGCTGGTCTTAAAATTCATAAGTAAAACAGTCTCTAGGAAGAACAAAATTAGACTCACCTCCTGATTTCTAGGCTAACTGGTGTTCTAGGAGCCACAGTGGCACAACACTACAAAAATACAAGAATCTACGCCCATAGAAAGAAACTGAGAGTTCAGAAATAAACCCATACATCAGAAAATTTTTTTTTGATGATGATATCAAGAAAATACAACAAAGAAAAGAATGATTCTTTCAACAAATGACTAGGATACTGGGCAATCACCACATGCAAATGCATGAAGGCTTGGCTTTCTTAAACCAAATGCAACTGACTCTCAAATAACATGGGCTTCGACTGATAGGTCCACTTAATGTAGATTTTTCTTTTCTTTTTGGAAAATTTGCAACAATTTGAAAAGTTCACAGGTGAACTATGCAGCCTAGAAAAATAACGCTGAAGGGGAACATATGTCGTGGATACATAACACATATGACTAATTTGGCATTTCCTACCAGAAGATATGTACAAGCTAAGCTTAACATGCTCTTAGAGACTGCCACACGCATCAGTTCCACTCTTCCAACCCTTGAAAATGTGAGCAGATGCACAGATGCTGTGTTGAGTCATGACGGCAGAAGATTGACACCTGCGATTTACAGTGTATTACACTGGTGTGATCATTTTACAACCTCTTCAGCTGAACATCCGCAATGCTCACCACTGTTCCATGCTGATCATCTCTGTGAAGGTGGTCAGTTAGAAGTGTGGGCATCATTTATTTTTAACCATACATGTCATGCACAAAATACATAAGGTAGAACTGCTTGATATTGGGACAAGAGCAGTATTTGGGGAGCCAAAAGTTACATGCAGATTTCCTACAGCAAGGAGGGTTGGTGTCCCCTGGACCTCAAGTTGTCACAGGTACAATAATTAATTCACAGTGGATCAAAAGTCTAAAGTAAGAGTGAAACCTATAACTTAAAACTCTTAGGAAAACTAGGCATAGACTTTGAGACTTTAATTAAGCAGTGAGTTTTAGGAATTATACAAAACGGTATCTCCTAGAAATGCCTGTATACACAAGACCAGAACAATGGTGATATCAATGGACCTGTTAACATGGAAGGGGAAATTTTCTCTGGGTCACACCTCCAGAAAAACAATTACAGAGCAGCCAATGACTGCATGTATGTGACAATAATAGTAATTTGAGAAAGGGTTCAAATGAGGGTAGCTGGGAGGGCCTAGAAGGAGGAAAGGGAGGAGGAAAGTGATGTTATTTCATTTCAGTAGAAAACATTTAAAAGAAACGCTTAAATAAAATATAGTGTACCCATGCACTAGAATATTATTGGGCCATTAAAAGAGATGAGATAGGTGAAAAAAGCCCCATAAAAGGCTAGCTAAATGGATTATCCCTTAAAAGATAATCCACAGAGAAAGAGTAAAATAGTGGTTGCCCAGCATCGAGAAGAGATGACTGATGAATGTGGGTTTCTTTCTAAGGTGATGAACATCTTCCAGAGCTTGGAGTCGGTTGGAGGTGTATCTCAATTGATAGAGTGCTTGTCTAGCGTATACAAAGCCCCAAGTTTGATCCCCACCACCACATAAACCAACTGCCCTGGTGCACATCTGTGAGCCCAGGATTCAGGATCCAGAGGCAGAAGGATCAGAAGTTCAAGGTCATCCTTGGCTATGTGAAACACACTCTCTCTTTATAAATTATAAAATTTGTATTCATGGCTGCACACTTTTGTAAATAAGCTAAAAAAAAGGGGGGGCATGCAATGTGCACTTATTTATTTATTTATTCGTTAAGACAGGGTCTTGCTAAATAACTGTGGCTGTCCCAGAACTATGTAGACAAGGCTGGCCTCAAGCTCATAGAGATCTGCTTGCCTCTGTCTCCTGAGTGCTGGGATTAAAGGTGTGTGCCAGCACACCTAGCTCAATGCATACTTTAAAATGACTTTTATGGGACTACATCCCATTTATAAGAGAGAGAAAATGTCCTTCGGAAAGAGTTGCATATCATGGTAGCCAGCTCAAAGAAGAGCAAAATTCACTTTGGGTGTGTGAATTACATAGTTTGATTATTGCTTGGGTGTGTCCCCAAGGGTTCTTGTGCTGGAAGCCTGGCTCCCAGGATAGTGGTATTGAGTTGATGGGGCCTTTGGGATGTGGGGCCTAATAGAAGATGACCACTCAGGACAGCCCTTGGGAAGTAAACATAGTTCTGCTATTGCTTTCTATGGGAGTGGTTCTCAACATAAAAGAGGAAGTTAAACCCTCTATCTCTCTCACATCCCTTTCCACCCTGTGACTGCTTCTGCCACCATGTCATCTTCTGTGCCATGATGTCTAAGAGCTGGTGCCAGGCTCTTAGACATCTGGAATGTGACCTAAGTGCAGTGTGTGTGTGTGTGTGTGTGTGTGTGTGTGTGTGTGTGTGTGTGTGTGTGTGTGTGTGTGTGTAGAGAGAGGGAGAGGGAGAGGGAGAGGGAGAGACCAATGTACTAGGCATAAACCGAAAAGTAAGCTGGAAATGACTTAGGTCTGGATTTAGACATATGCCTTGAACCATGGTAGACACAGCCAGGTTTTTGTTTGCTTTAGACAGAGTCTCACTAAGTAGTCCTGGCTGACCTGGGCTGTTATATATTCCTAAATATACTATTTTCTATTTCAGGCATTGTTTATCAAACCAATACAAAGCAGACTAGCACAATAGCATGTCTAATATTGTAAATTTTCTTAGTTTTCTCCTCTATAGACCTAGAACCACACATTTTACTCATTAAATGTATACTTGACATTATTAGTCTTTTCTATGGAGCATGGATATGATTCCATGATGGCTACAAATGGCCTATGAGCATCCAGTCTTGGCTTTTTGATTATTTAGTAGGTTAAATGATCTTGATGAAAGCTGAAGATTCTTATGCATTTAATTTTGTAAATGATTACTCTGGGAAATGGCATCATAGTTTACCTCAGAGTACTACTTGGTGGTGTTCAAACTCACGTACACCCACTGGGCTCAAGCCAAGTAACACGCAACAACACAAACTCTGTCCACAGGGTGGAGGATCTATGGGCTCTCGTTTAGTGAAATCCATCTGATGCTCGCAGAGCACATTACACGAAATGGAGACTGACTAATTTGAGCGAGCCAGAAGTTAATTCTTACCCCAAAGCTGGCTGTGCAGTGGGAGGCAGCATCAAGTGCCTTTAAACCCGGCGCTAGATGGCAGAGGCAGGTGAATCTCTATGAGTTTGAAGCCAGCCTGGTCTACAGAGTAAGTTCCAAACTAGCCAGGGCTACATAGTGAAGGCCTGTCTAAAGAGCAAGCAAGCAAACAACAAAAACCTGGCTGTGTCTATCATGGTCCAACGCTTATGTCTAAACCTAAGCTTAAAGCAGTTTTAACTTTTGGGTTTATTCCCTGAAGCAGTGGTTCCCAACCTTCCTGTGCTGGGACTCTTAATACAGTTCCTCACATTGTGGTGACCCCCAACTATAAAATTATTTTCATTGCTATTTCATAACCTTCATTCTGCAACTGTTATGAATTGTGATGTAAATATCTGATATGCAGGACATCTGATATGTGATCCCTGTGAAAAGGTTGTTTGACCCCCAAAATGGGTCATGACCCACAGGTTTAGAATCACTGCTCTAAAAAGTTTACAACTAAGCTTTTTGTTTGTTTGGTTTTGTTTCTTTGGTCTGGTGTATGTGTGTATGTAAGGTTGCTTTTGTTTATGAAATAAATGGCTTTTATTTATCTAAAAATCTTCTATTAGTCTTGGATTAGATGCTTGGTACCTTGGGGTGACTGCATATATTTATCAGAATGAGGTTGCTTAGGTCATTGCTGAGGCCCTCCGACCTCTCCTCTGTCCTGTGTTTTCAGGGTCATTGCTGAAGGCCTGGGAGAATGTCAGTGTCATGGTCTCCTCGCTCTGTAGAGCTGAGTGTTTTCTGGGGAGGCCTCCTTCCATTGGCCGCTCCAGGCCGAGCTACTCTTCTTCATGAGAGATGGCAGGTTCTTCACTGGGCTGACCCTTCTCTCCATGCTGACTGCATGAGCTGCCTTCCCTCCTGCACTAATTAGCCCCAAATGCCGCAAGATCAGGGACTCTGGTAGGGGCCGAGCGTTTGGCTTTTAGAAAGGGGCTTTGTCTTGGTTTTGAGTTCATCTCTGGCTCTTTGTTATGTCTGATCTCCTTTTAGATACGGATCCTGCCTCTTTGAGTCTTTCCTTGTATTTTTTCCCCCAGGAGATGCACTTATTTTTAAGAGCCTGAGGGAGGGAGCCCTGCCAAGGCCTTTGCCTTTACCCACTGGGAGTTCTGGCCTTGGAGTGTGACCAAGGCCCCAAGTGGACAGGACTGTGAAGAATTTGTGGCTGCCAATGGGCTTCTGGACATCAATGCTCTGCACTTCATGCTGACCTACAAAGCTATGCTGAACCTTCTCTGGTTTTAAATTGTCAGACAAGCTCATCATTTGAAAAACTCTAGGCAGAACTCTTTTGTAAAACAATGAGTTTTGCTAACACTGTTGCTTTGGAAATCAAGAACACTATTATTAGTTTTCTTTTTTTTTTCAATTTATATTTGTAACTACTGGATTTTCTTCAAGGACAGAACCTCTCCACTTAGACCAAATGTATCTTCAACACAAAGATGTCAAGTCTTGAATTTACTAGCTGATAGAGACAGGATCTCACGCAATTGCTCAGGCTAGTGGGAATCACTCTGTAGCCCAGGCTGGTTTTGAACTTGCTGATGACCATCATCCTGACCATCTGGACTTACAACTGTCCCGCTATGCTTGGAAAAGTCTGGAATTTGTATGTCCTAATTTGGCTTCTAACTAGAATTACACATAAGCTTTCTCATTTACACAAGCCATCTTGTCTCTTTGGTTTTGGGGCAATGACAGCTGTACCCACAAGGGTGCCACCTTACACTTCTTTATCCCACAGTGGCATGCCTGCAGAGCAAGGAGGTAGGGACCTGAGTCAGTCTGGTGAGAGTCGTTCATCTGAGGAAGAACCGGGAAGTTAACTCAACTGTATGTGTCATGTTCTACTTCGCAGTGACTTTGGAATAGCCTCAGACCCCGGGGGAACTTCTCCTTGGCCTAAGCTCATTTGACAAGCTAGCCCAGTGAGAGGATGGGCCTTGGAGTCTGACCATTTGACTCTACGTACAAGCCCCACTGGCTACCATAGTCAATCTCCTGTGAGGAAGGTGTAGCCACTCACCTGGGGAGGATCACATCCATCCTGGTTCTCTTAAGCCTGGTGGCCCAGAGGTGGATAACTCTGGCTGTGAGGTGTGGTTCAATGCAGTCCAGGGGGGTGTCCCTGTCTTGCGGAAGCACCAGGAACAAACTGGCTGCCCTTCCCAGGTACAACAGCTCCAGAAGGTTTACCCTGTGGCCTGCAGCATCCTGGAACTGGCCTAGGGGTTCAGTGGGTCAGGGATTAGCTCTGTTCTGGGAGACAGGGAAAGCAAACAATGCCACAGCCTGGGGTAGGCAGACTTACAAGATAGCAACAGTAAAACAGAGGGCCAATCTTGGCCTCAGGAAGCATTCTGAGACTGGGAACTATTGGGTGACATTGATGTGGGATTCCCCGTGTATGCTGTGAGTATGTTTTATTACCATTTTGTTAATAAAGAAGCTGTTTTGGCCTATGGAAAGGCAGAATATAGCAAGGCAGAAAATCCAAGCAGAGATAGAGGCGGAAAGAAGGTGGAGTCAACCAGGTGCCATGTAGATGCCCAAGAAGCAAGTGGTAACAAACCACAAGCCTCATGGTAAAAATAATAGAAATGGGTTAATTTAAGATGTAAAAACTAGATAGAGGGGCTGGAGAGATGGCTCAGCGGTTAAGAGTGTTGACTGCTCTTACAGAGGACCCGGGTTCAATTCCCAGGACCCACATGGCAGCTCACAACTGTCTGAAAGAGATCTGACACCTTCACACCAATGCACATAAAATAAAGTTAAATAAACCTAAAAAATAAATTTAAAAAACTAGCTAGAAATATACCTGAGCCACTGGCCAAACACTGTTGTAAATAATATAGTTTTTGTGTAATTATTCAGGTCTAGAAAATTAAAGAACAGTCTCCAGTTATATGACATGGTCCCTTTACTGATCCCAAAGCCCTCTAAGATCTCCCATGGGGCCTTAATCAAGGACTCACTGCAGCTGAGCCTGTTGGGACAGTGTCTTGAGGGAGCCTGTCCAGTCTGGGCTTATGGCGATTCAGGCTTGTTATGTTCTCTTGTCTTTAAAAACGGTTTTTAATCTACATTTCCTATGGAAACTCCCTGACTCTTGAACCACCACCCAGACCCAACAAAACACACATCCTAACTAGTTTTGACTTGAGGACTGATCATGTTTATTTTTATGACCAAAACAGATAGATCTCGGGATGGGCAGCAGGGAGTTTGTGGGCAAAGAAAATTGCTGGTTGAGTACAAGTCCAGGCCACCAAGGCAGAGTGTAATTGCAGAAGGGGATGGGTCAGGTGACAGAGTCCAGCAGGACACACTGAACTGGAGGAGGGATCGGGTGCTGCTGGGGGATAGAGGGAGGAAGGTGGAAGCGAGTGTTAGGTGAACCCATTGCGTGCTGTGTCTCATCCTTGGCACAGAGCACGCTGGCATCTACAGCACACATGAGGCCACCAGGCCTCTGCTGATACCGGGATCCTTCCCCACTGACTGAGACTAGTAACCATAGGCAGGAGGGCTACACAGAACAATGCCATGTCAGGAGCAGGAATCCTCCTTTTAGCCTTCATTTGGTCCTGGATGGAGGTTAGCTATGCCGTGAGTGTCTTCTAGGAGAGGTGTTTGGTCCAGACATTTTCGATTTCACATGATCATGTTCAGACTCAGTGCAGAGGCCAATGCCAAGCATGATTTCTCTTTCACATCTGTGTCCTCAGCACCCAGATGGGCACACCATCCAAGGCTCCTCTGTCAGTCTCCTGCTACTCTGGACTTCCCCTTCAGCCCACCCACAACCCGGAGAAAGGAGACACGTGTCCATTCAATCCTGTAAAGCAGAGGCCACTTCCCTCTCTTGCCCGAGTCGCTGGTTTCCTCCGAATGTGGACAGGAGGAGGACTCACCATAGCTGACCTCTGCCACCTGATGCATCGCGGGGACTTGAAGGACGAGGCCGTGGGCACAGGTGAAAGGCAGGGTCTGCGAGGCCATGGAAGAGAATCTCCTTTGCCAGGTGCTTTGGAAAGTCATGGTGCTCATGATGGAGAGCCAAGAAGACACGGTGCCAGCCTCCCCCGACTGTGGGGTACCCAGGCTCTCACCTGTAGACAGAAGACCTTGTTCTTTCTCTCTCTCTCCCGCTTCATGTTATTTTCAGTTCACCACAAACGTTTTAATTCCTTATGCTGCCAAGAGACCCACAGCTGCTAACTGGCTTTTAACTCTTATTGCCATGGAAATGGAAAGTGAGGACACAGTCTCAGAGTAGGTCCTTGATGACTGCCTTCTGGCTCAGGGGCAGTGAGGCACCTTAGAACTTGAACCACAGCCTTCTTGCTAGCATGTATGCATTGTGGCTTCCCTCCCTGTTTCTAACTGGTGCCCAGAATGCCCCTGGTTCCCTTGAGTCATTTCCCAGAGCTCAATAGGTGCTGTCTTCCCACGCAGATGCTTGCATGGCCGAGGTTTCAGGACTAGAGAAGACTGCACTCTGCCACCCCCGCCTTGGAGCCCACTAATTGCTGAGCTGCGTCCCTCACCACACCTTCGCTGAGGCAACTATGTTCAGAACGCAGTTTGGGAGGGCTGTGGTTAAAATTTCATGTAAGAACAGGAAAGAACAAGCAGGGCCATTGCTACAGAGACAGCTGCTGAGGAGGAACAGAGGAGCCCCGAGCCAGCTGTGGATGTGTGCCCCTCAAAGGTTACCTACTTTCTCAACTGCTGCTGTAGCTCAGGGCATCCTAAACCTCATCACGGCTTCGACAAATGATGGGTGGCACTACTTCTTTGTAGTCCTCTACCCTTAGCCCTGCCAGGGACGATGGCTTTTCTTTACCTGTGATCTGCCTGGGCGTGCCCCTTGAGACCTCCGTGGTGCTGTCAGGCTCACTGAAGTTGGCTGGCGCCAGACTGCTGTTGGTCCACCAGGAGACCTGCTCCACAAAGCAGGGAGACAGAGGCGTTCCGGTTTGCATGGAAAGAGTGCAGGCCAGCTCCAGCCCGGTGCCTTGACTGGAGTTGTGCAGCGTGGTGTAAACAGTGTGCAGGAACTCTCTCACTCTCGGGTCTGTGAGAAAGGCGTGTTTGTCAGGCTTGCGCAGCTCCCACCTGCAGGTTGTCTCAGAAGCTGTGTCCACCCAAAAGTCTCTCACTGGAAATGGCAAAGCTACCTGAGTTGAAATCCACTTATTCTGTAGCTTAAAAGTTGGGCAGAAAACATGCTAGATCCCAAACAAATGTAGCTGGAAGGGAGTCTGCAGATGCCTTGGAAGTAGAAAGGCTGTGCTTTCCCGACTTCCTGGTTCAGGGGCATGGCTGAGTTCTGGAGAAGATTGTAGCAAGCTTTTTGTTGGCCATCAGCTCACAAAATGACACAGAGATTTTTTATTATTTACGAAAACTTGGCCATGAGCTTAGGCTTGTCTCTCTAGCTCTTGTAACTTAAATTAACCTGTTTCTATTCATCTGCATTTTATCATGTGGTTTGGTTACCTTTCCTGTGTCCTGTATGTCTGACTCGTTCCACATTCTCTTGGTGTCTCCCATGCTCCTAGATTCATCCTTCTGACTTCCTTTCTCTCTGCCTGGAAGTCCTGCCTATACTTTCCTGCCTAGCTATTGGCCATTCAGCTTTTTGTTACACCAATCACAGCAACACATCTTCACACTGTGTATGTTCCACAACAAGGAAAGTGTAGAGCTGAGATATGGCAGGCCCAGTGGGGCATGATGGAGTTTCTAGCATTAAGGCAGAGAGTTCTGTGCGTTATTGTAACCATGGTGGGCAGGGGCTAAGGAGCTGCCGTCCTAGTTAGGTTTCTGCTGCTGTGATTAAGCACTACAACCAAAAGCAACCTGGGGAGGAAAGAGTTTATTTTACTGTACAGTTTACACTCCATCACTGTGGGAAGTCGGGGCAGAAGCTCAAGGCCGGAGCCTAGAGACAGGAACTGAAGCAGAACCTACCATTGGGTCAGTTGAGTTTTGCCAAGTCATTTACCTCTTGTGTTAATCTGTGAGAATCAAATGACACACTTGTAAAAGGAAACTCAATGTGTATTACAAAACAAAACCCTTTCCCTGGGGCTAGACCACCTTCCTTTCTGAGGCCTCTGTGCTAAAATGTTCTCATTAATTTACCTAGAAGAATAATGAAAATGCTTAGAAGCTGGAGCCTTGGAAAACTGTGCATACCCTATGCACCCAAGACCCAGAGAATCCAAGCTGGCTCTGACTGGAAAGTCTCCTCCCTGAGGGCTGGCTTTCACAGAACTAGAAGTTGCTATGCAAGCTTCCAAGGGAGGAAAGCAGCCAGCAGTCCTACCCAACAGAACCACACAATAACCAGCATGGTTTAAAAATCCCAAAGATGTAGTAGTGGCACGTGTATCTTGTCAGTAGCCAATAGCTCTCTAACTGAACTTAAGAGCCATTCAACAGGAGGGGAATCATCCTTGATACAGGAAGCCCAGCCAACTACATGGATCTTAGAGGAGACCCTCCAACACTGCTTTCCTAAACCAGCATAGTTCCAAATGCATTCCAAATATCTATTCTTTATACCCACAGATATGAATAGCTCTCAACCTTCATCAAAGAAACTCCTTGCAACAGAACACCACCAATGATGGAAATGCAATGCACAAATGGTTCTGTGTCCAGACCCAGCTGATAACATCTGCAGCATGACACCTTCACCTCAGGAAATACAGCAAGGGAGAGGTGGCTAAAGGATTGTAAGAAGGAGAGGACCAAGTCATCTACTGTGAGACTGTCCTCTACAGATGACAGGGAAGATTTACCCACGGCATCTCAACAATATGGCCACCTAAACAAGGACAACACCAATAGACATACTAATAAAGAAGGGAAATCTCACGGAGCCTCAGCCCTGCAGGCGACCAAGGAAGGCTACGAAAGGAAGAAATAGCCCTCTTTGTGGAAGAGCTTCCCTCTAATTGGTTATCCAATACCAAGTGGTCAAGTCTTGCAATCATATCTATACAAGTAACATTAAATGGGCTGAACAGGTTATATCTAGGTGTGTGTATGTGTGTGTGTGTGAATAGAAAATAAAAAGAGGCCATGCTTTCAAGACGGAGCAAGGGGGTAGGAGGTATGCGTGGGAACGATTTGTAGGAGGAAAGGGAAGAGGGGAAAAATGATGTAATTATATTTTAATTAAAAAATAAAGAATATATTAAAAGTTAAATCCTGTGTATATTGTGTGCACACGAACGCAATGCTCACAGCAGCCAGAAGATATTGCATCTCCTAGAGCTGGAGTTACAGGTGTTTGTGAGCTGTCTGACACGAGTGCTGGGAACCAAATTTGGGTCCTCTGCTCGAGAAGTGTGCACTCTCAGCTGCTATGCTATTATGGGCATCTTCCATTACCTTTTAAAAGAAAGGCTGGGCTGCAGCAGGGGCTGGCACTGGTGCGTGGTTTTAAGAAGGGCACACAGCGCAACCAAAATGGAGAGAGTGGTGAGGAAGACTCTGAGAGGATGGTCTGTCCTTGTCCTTACTAACTGATGATGGCGCCATGCGAAGGGAAAGCAGAACTCAGAAACTTAAGGGGGTGTTGTCCTGCAACAGAAGCCCTGACATCCAGACAAAGTCTAATGGGCTCTGTGGAAGCCCTGATTTCACCATCATACTCAATTAGCAAGGTAACCAAGCACCATGATGGGATCCGGTCTCAGAATGGACTCTCCCTTGCATGTCCCACCCAAACTGTCCTGACTTGTGTGAGCCTCTGCGAAGGCTGAAGCACCTGCCTTTTTTTTTTTTTTTTTTTTTTTTACATGTTTTCTTCTTGACCAGATCACACATAATATCTTCTGGGAATCCTCTGCCCTGCTGGTGGAATCACAAAAACACACGGCACTCACCCCATCTACAAAACACATGGCACCTACCCCCATCTACATGTATTGCTCCCCTGAGACAGAGTGCCTGCCTTCAGAGTTCTCATGAGCATAAACCACGCCCCCAAGCAGTCGTGCCCTTTCAACAAGAGCACCAGGACACTTGTGTGTTGTACTGTGCTGATTCTAATGGGAGCCTGTGGACCTGGACACTGCTAAGGTGTAGAACTGCTGGGACTGACTAAGTTCTAAAAATGACCTTTGGCTTCAGTCGTCCCTAGAGAGAACTGACCAATTTGTCGTCCAGCAGGAGTGTAAGACTTATTTTAGCAGTGGCCAGTGTATGTACAGATGGGGCAGGTAGTTCAAGTGACACCTGGGAGACATGATGAGCACTAAGCTTGACTTGCCAGCTCAAGGGTCCACGGCGAAGGCGGCCATGGCCAGGCTGGGTTGGCATCGTTTATTGTACTTCCGACAACTCTTAATTCATACAAAGACCACGCCTGTCATTTTCAGTGACACGTTTATTGCTTTGAGGCAGGGTTCTTGTTACACGACAGAGTGGCCTGGATCTGAGAAATCTGCCTCAGCCACCACAGTAAGATTTTTATTGGCATCCAGTTCTGAGACTGAGAGGGAGGTCATGTTTGCCGTAGCCTATAGTTGGTCGGGTATTGAGCTGCATCAGGAGTGTAGGTTAACGTGGGCTGAACTGTGTGCTAAGCCTCTCACTGCTGTCAGCAGAGCTGTTCTGAGACACAATGCGTGTATAAGCTGGTGAGTTGAGTACGAGCCAGAAATCACAGAATCATGAACACAGGTCGGTCGAAAGCATAGTCTTGGGATTAAAGAGTTTGCACTTAAGTCCAGCCCTGCCCTTTATTGACCATGTGACCCCCAGCAAGTTGCCTCTACCCCCTGCCTGTCTACTTCCCCAAATAGGGGTGGCAATGAAATCACCAATCTAAATGATGTTGAGGCCATCAATGAATGTTGTTTCCCACCCTGCCCAGCCTCAACAAGGACTATAAAAGGGGGAGTGACTCAAAACTGAGATTCTGCTGTGAGGTTAGAAGGAAGTCTCCACAACCAAGCACAAGCAGGACTGTAAAGTCTGAGTGCTTCCCACACAGCCACACTTCTGTGCCCATGCGCGCTAGGAGCTGGGCTCCCCATGCTTGAGAGTCCCTGAGCGGAGAGGAGCAGGGACCAGGGGTGAAGAGGAAGCATCGGAGAACAGCCTCTAACCTTGCACAGTGTATCCCAGGGCACTTGCCAGCTCCCAGCCGGTGTTTCCCCGGGCTCCAAACTGCAGGATCTCTAGGGAGAGGGCCACACTGGCAGGTGAGATGACAAAGTTGGTCCCGTTTCTCTCTGCCGCTGCACTCCGATAGAGATGAAGGGCAAAGTCAGTCTTCAGCAACCACAGGCCTTCACTGAGGGGGCTGCCTCCTCCTGCCGAGAAGCAGGAGGAGGGAACAAAGAGGGTGACCAGCAGGAGAGGCAGCATGGAGGCGGGACACCTGCAGTTCAGAGGGAGAAGCAGAAGGAGGGACGCTGGTGACAATGATGGCAACAAGTCTCAAACTGTTGTAATTAGGGGAGAGGAGAGGTGCATGTTGTGTTCCCCAGCCGCCAGCCGCTGGCCCGCTCAGCGGTTGGCCACCTGCACCCGAAAGAACCACAGGAGAACGGTATTCATTCAAACTCTGACTGGCCCATTATCTCTAGCCTCTTCCCGGCTAGCCCTCACCTCATAAACTAACCCATTATAAAAGTCTGTATGTCACCACGAGGTGGGTGACTTACCGGACGGTCCTAAGGTACCTCCATCTCTGACCCATTGCCTGAGAACTGGGGCACCCCGCTCTGTTTCCAGCGGCCGGGAATGACCAAGGACAGGCTCATTGCACTTTCTTGATTACCCACCAAGATCCTTCCTGTCTAGGCTGCTACAATGGTCTGGGATCCTTTTGAAAACTCAGCCACATGCTTGAAGATCTGCTCCTGTTACTTACTGCATGTGCAGCCTTGGGAAAGTCTGATGATATCAAAGCACACCACTATGTTGGGAAAAGAAAGGCCAGAAGTGCAGCCTATTTCTTGTTTCATGGTTTATAGCCTGTTTATGGCTGTGTCATGTCTATTGTGAGTGGTTATAGCACACTCAAAGATTGTCTTCTATGCTAACAAGAGCGTATATTCTGGGTTAATACTCTAAAAAGCAATCTCGCCACCTCAGCTACAGTCCTGGTGACTGTGCTCTAGAGAATTCAGTGACTCCTCAGTCTGGAGAGAGTAACGCGGCTGTGACAGACCCTGGCCTTCAAGAGCACTGCATGAAATAGCAAGAAGGCAGATGTGCATCCAGAGACTGACACACGGGATAACTTGGCCTAGAATACTAGAATCTGTGTTATGCGGACTACTCCACAGGGAGGAGATCAATCAAAGGAAAGCCCCTCCTCAGAACTGTGCCCTTGCGAGGAAACAGGAGAGCATGAGTAAGAAAGCCAGGCCAGAAGAGCACGACCGAGTCCTTTCCAAGGCTGCGCCAGTAGACAGACAGTAGCAGTCTTCACTGAGTGCTGTATCTCCGTGGCCAGACAAGGCTGATGGGAGAGGGAGCACTTCCTACACAAGCTTCCTATACAAGCTTCCAAGCAAGGCCCTGAGCCCAGTGGTGTTCACTTTAGATGAAGACCCAAGAGAAAAAAGCCATGTCTCCCAGCTCTTCTTTTCATCGCCAGCACAAATACCCACGACCTTGAAACCCAGGGGGTGAAATTTGCATGGGGGTGTGGCTTGTATCTGGAGAAAGTGGACTTTAGTCTAGGGTCATTACTAAAAGCTTTACGTCCTACTTCGAGAGCTCTTACAGCGTTGACGAACTCCCCAAAACACTAGCAACCCCCAGCAAACAGACTTGGATGCCCAGGCTCCAGGTGACCCAAGTCCTGTCATGGCTACCAGGGATGATCCTCATACTCACCAGCTCTTTGATTAAATGGTAGTTTCCTCGTTCAATTCTGCTCTTGTGTATCGAGCATCAACACACTGCCCCTTTTTAAAGAGCGGGGCAGAATGTGCTTTGAATCACAAGACACCCCAGGGAGGAAGCTGGCGATCGTCGTCTCTGCCGGCGATGTCTCTACCACTCGCTCCAAATTCCTGGAGTATGGAGGTTCTGCCAGGAGAAGCAACTCAGCTCTAGGCAGCAAAACCCAGATGAGAACAGAGTACGCCCTGGGGACAGAGCCAGCCATGCCCATCAAACCTTCTTAGGCTTGTGACCTGGTCGTACCAGCAAGAAACCCTTCATCTAGCCCTTTATTGCTTTGAAGAATTCCACGGTAACTCTGGGGTTTGCTGGGTGCCAGGTACCTAAGGCTTCTCCCCCCTACCCCCGGAAAGAAAACAATAGATTAGTCTTTGAGCATGACCTGAAACTTTGAACAAGTGCAATGCTGTAAAGGAGAAGCCAGTAATGCAAAGTCTGGTTCAATCAGGATGGAGCAAGGCGGCCGGCCTCACCTGCTATTAACAAGGGCAAGGGTACCTGCTGTGTCATGGGAGCTCTGGGGCAGGCCGCAGAGACAGCACAACAAGCCTACTCTAATCATCTGAGAAAGAGAGATCTGGTGGGGGCTCCTTAGCCTGACAGCTACTCGCATCCCTATAATCAGTGGGCAATTTGCTTTAAGGTTTTATCGTAGATATTCTAGCCAAGGGTAATTTAAGTCTTAGGGTAGTTACAGTTCTGTAGCTGTTTCATATAAAATTTCTCCAGATCTTGAATTTTGATGTAAATTTGCTCTTGTGTGCCCTGGACTTTAAGCCACAGTATGACAGGGGAAAGAAATGCATTTAACGCCTGCTCAAGTACCCATAGAAAACATTCCATCCGTTCGCACATTCAAGAGACAGCTCCTGATGGTCTGCTGGTCCAAGGCTCTGGCCCAGGTCAGGGGACTGTAGTGTTGAATCAGCAATCTGAGCTTAACTCCCACGGTACTCAGTGTTTCTCTCTGAATGTGGACTTTAGATGTTCATGCTGACAGAGTTAAACAGGAAGCTGCGGTCAACGGCAAGTGCTTTCTTGCAAGACTGTGCAGTTCTTAAGGCTGGACCTAATTTAGCAAAAGTTGGCTAATTGCCAATATTAGTATGGATTGCTGCTTGAAAAACAACATCTGAAGCCGGGCGATCTGGCTGTGTCATGTCTGTGGATGTGAGCTCCAGACTTTATGATCTGGCTGTGTCATGTCCGTGGATGTGAGCTCCCGACTTTATGATCTGGCTGTGTCATGTCCGTGGATGTGAGCTCCCGACTTTA
>JAQHUG010000124.1:666649-680745 GCA_028555095.1 Dicrostonyx torquatus
GACTTTATGATCTGGCTGTGTCATGTCCGTGGATGTGAGCTCCCGACTTTATGATCTGGCTGTGTCATGTCCGTGGATGTGAGCTCCCGACTTTATGATCTGGCTGTGTCGTGTCCATGGATGTGAGCTCCCGACTTTATGATCTGGCTGAGCCGTGTCCGTGGATGTGAGCTCCCGACTTTATGATCTGGCTGTGTCATGTCCGTGGATGTGAGCTCCTGACTTTATGATCTGGCTGTGTCATGTCTGTGGATGTGAGCTCCAGACTTTATGATCTGGCTGTGTCGTGTCCATGGATGTGAGCTCCCGACTTTATGATCTGGCTGTGCCATGTCCATGAATGTGAGCTCCAGACTTTATGATCTGCCTGAGCCGTGTCCGTGGATGTGAGCTCCCGACTTTATGATCTGGCTGTGTCATGTCCATGGATGTGAGCTCCAGACTTTATGATCTGGCTGAGCCGTGTCCGTGGATGTGAGCTCCCGACTTTATGAATGTGCTGTTCTAAATCGCTTTGAAAAACATTTTCATGAAGCAAAGGTAGGGAAACTTGACTGCTGGAGATATTTTTCTGCATGGATTAAATATTTCGAAGTGAGGATGAATTAAATATAAACAGCAACTGATTCTTACTCAGGGTGCTCCACAGAAGGTGATCTCAGCACGGTCACTGACCATGTAAAGAGATTGCATACGGGTTTCCAATTTGCCAGGATGGATTGGCAACATTTATCCATAGCCATAACAACAAGCAAGGTGAGCATCACTGTGTACACTCTGTGTTCTAGGAACTCTGCCAGACACTTTGCATTCACAGCTGAACATTGTGTGAATCCACATGACAAATGCCATGAGGATGTGTATTATTCCCATTTCACAGAGGGGAAAACTAAGGCAGAAGAATTCAAGTTTGTGCTGAGGTTTGCAGCTAGAGCTGGTTGTTTTCACTCTCAGGCTTATGTTATTTCTCACAGCCTCAGTGATGCGTGTTAAGGGGCTGAGACATTGGCTCTCTGGAACTCACCATGGGATTCTAAGGCTTTTGTTAATTTACCCAGACTCTGTGGGCTAGTGAAAACTATTGCCCTGCTTCCATCTCCCGGGGCTGCTGCCCCGGGGCTACACGTCTAGACAGAGTGCAGTGCCTTCAGAGTATGATATGTTTCCTCATCCCAGTCACCTCCCTGAGCCCCCTCCAGGCCCCTCTCTCTCCTTTTGAGATTCCCTAGTTCTCAGCCTGTTCCCCCACTAGGGACTCTCCAGCCAGTACATGTAGCTGGAAGACATAGGGCATTTCCTCTATTGGGCTCAGTAGAACCCTTGCCAGCTGCCTGGGACCCTTTCATTGTCTTGCCCATCTTGAGATCATCCTGAGGTCCACACTGTTCCAGGGGAAACTCGTTTTGTGTTCCTGACCGAGCCCCACTGGGGCATCAGATTGTAGTTGACAAGCAGAAGGTCTGAGAAAGAGGCTGTATCCCCCAAACCAGAACATCAGGTAATCAGCGTTCCCAACCCTTGTATGATCAGCCTCCTGAAGGCTGTAATCACTCCTGGGGAGAGAAGAAAGGCAACTTAACCACAAAAGAAGGAAAAAAATGTAACCAATAATCTAACTCCAGGTGTTCAATCCCAACATAGAAAAAAAATATGAAAAACCCAAAGTAATGGTTCCTATTGAAAAATAACCTGGAAGAACTCTCAAAAATTAAAAATAATGATTAATAACTATGGTTAAACACTTTAAGACAAAAACAAAGAGAATAATAAAACAAGATAGCCAGTCTAAGACACAAAAATAGTTTGAATTTTAAGAAAACCCCAAGAAATGATACTGAAAATGAAACACTCAACAACATGCCAATTAAAAATCTCAACGGAAAACTCAACATGCCGATTGAGAATCTCTGTGGAAAACTCAACATGCCGATTGAGAATCTCTGTGGAAAACTCAACATGCCGATTGAGAATCTCAGTGGAAAACTTCAACAACAGAACGACGATGTTGAAATCAGAGTCAGAGATGGAAAACAGGGTAGGAGAATTGGAACACTCAGCAAAGGTCAATGAGAAGCAAAGAAAATATATATTTATGGGTTGGAGAGATGGCTCAGAGGTCAAGAGCACTGGCTGCTCTTCCAGAGGTCCTGAGTTCAATTCCCACCAACCACATAGTGGCTCACAACCATCTATGATGAGATCGCTGCCTTCTTCTGACTTGCAGTCCTACACACAGGCAGAATACTGTATATATAATAAATGAATAAATCCTTAAGAAAATATGAATGTTACATGGAAAGGTTTGGGATACCATGGAAAGATATAAACTCTGGATTATGTTCACAAAGGAGGAGAAGAATGTCATAGCCAAGACATAAAAAAATATCTTCAGGAAAAAATCATAAAAGAAAAAAATTCAAAACCTGGAGAAAGAGATGTTTTCTATGTAGAGAGAGGCCTTCAGAATGTGAAACAAATAAGGCCAGAAGAGAAATTCTTCTTGACATATTGCAACTGAACGCTGAAAACAGAATAATGAAAGGTCATTGAAATCTGTAAGAGAGAAAGGTCAAGTTATGTACAAAGTGTGCCCAAGAGTAGCATCGGATTTCTTGACAGAAACCTTTAAAGTCAAAAGGGGCTGGAAAGCTGTGTTTCACGTCCTGAAAGACCACAGCTGCCACCCAGATTAACATACTCAGCCCAACTACCTATTAGAACTGCAGAAGAAATAAAACTTTCTATGATAGAAACAAATTAAAGGACTTTATGACTTCCAAGTCATCTCTACAGAGGATATGAGAAGGACTACTTCAATCTGAAGAGAAGAATAAATGCACCCAGGAGCCAGATAATACCAGGACAGCTAATCAAAAGAGAGCCAAGGAAACATCAAAACTGTCAATAAGATGACACATATTTCAACAATATGTCTGAATAGAAATGGTTTCAGTCCCCCAATGAAAAGACACAGGCCAGCAGGTTGGATCAGAAAACAAGGTCTGTCTTTCTGTTGCCTCCAAGGAACAAACCTCACCATCAAGACAGCCATTACTTTATGGTAAAAGTATGGAAAACGGTGTGCCTAATAAATGGAACTGAGAAGAAAAATTGAATAGCTGTTTTAATACCTGGCAGAATAGACTTCAAGCTGAAACCAGTCAGAAGAGATGGGGATGGATTTACTAAAAGAAAAATACACCGACAGGATATTACAATCCAAAATATATGTGCAGAAAACATGGGGGAACCCAATTTTATAAATGAGGCACTGTTAAATATAAAATTACAGATTGATGCCAACAGTTTGATAGTGGGGGATTTTAATACCCTACTCATCAATAGGCAATCATTTTGGGGAAAAAACCTAAATAGAGAAATTCTGGAGTTAATGACATAGTAAGTCAAATGTATATAACAGACATCTACAGGATATTCCACACAAAGATTAAAGAACACCCATTCTGCTCAGCAGTCCCTGGGACTTCCTCCAATGATAAGGAGTGATGTGGAAGTGTAAGCCAGATACCACCCACCCCAATCTGCATTTGGTTATGGTGTTTCATTACAGCAACAGCAAGCCTAAGACAGGTGTATACCTAAAGGACTCCATATCTTATCATAGAGATACCTGCACTTTCATGTTCATTTCTGTTCTATTCACAATAGCCAGGACATAGAAATAGCCTAATGTCCATCAGCTGATGAATGGGTAGTGAAAAGGTGGTATGTTTACACAGTGGAAAATAACTCAGCTGGTAAGGAAGTGAAATTATGTGATAAAGCAGATACATGTGTAGAGCTGGAGACAATCATTCTGGAGTGAAGGAACCACCCTGACCCAGACAGACTGACGTCACTATGAATGTCACATATTTTCTCTTATTTGCAGATGTTATTCTTGGACCTATAGATATGTGTGTTTTATTTTTTTTATTTTTTAAATCTTATTTCCTTTGTTGGTTAAGTTTGCTTTATTTATTTATGTTTTATATATGAGTGCTCGGCATATCTGCCTACATGCCAGAAGAGGGCACCAGATCTCATAACAGATGGTTGTGAGCCACCATGTGGTTGCCTGGAATTGAACTCAGGACCTCTGGAAGAGCAGCCAGTGCTCTTAACCGCTGAGCCACCTCTCCAGCCCATGTGTTTTATTTTTAATACCCATAGAGGCCAGGAAATTATTAAGGGGTCACAGGGGGAGGGGTGGGGAGATCAAGAGAGGGAGAATGCAGTGGTATAAATGGAGCAATCTAACAGGAAGAGTCAAACTGAGGTTGGGGAGGAGAGGGCAGGGTAGAGAAGAGGAGAAGGAAAGGGAAAATAACACTAAAGGTTATACCCTATAATAGAATGAAAATGCCTCTAATAGACACCAAAGACAAATAAATAAAAAGCTCACTGCCAGCAATGGGCTACATATTTTGTAGTTGTTGGCTAGTAAGGTCCTGTAGATCCTCCGAACATTACAAACTTGCCAATACTCTCAGTTACCCTCTAGGCATTAGCAATAAGACCTTACTGCTGAAAATACCATAGACCTGAGTTATAAAATATGAGGAAATCAAGCTAGAAGCTTTATCTTTGTTGGCTAGCTTTCATAGTTCTAGACAACTTCCAGACCAGGAAAATAACCATCAACATTACCTAGTTGTGAGCCCTGTGAGCTGTAATAATAATGACTGGCCTGGTAAGATATGCCCACTGGTGCAATAGTGGCGCGAATATCATGGGAGTAACCAACCACTTTCTGTTTGGATTTAAGTCCTGCTCCACAAGATAAAAACCAATACCTGGCACTGCTGTGGGATAGTGTTCTTGTACACTGTAAAGATCTGTCACTCATATTAGTTTGATAAAATGCCAATTGGCCAGTAGCCAGGCAGGAAGTATAGGTGGGGTGACCAGACTAAGAGAGTTCTGGGAAGAGGAAAGGCAGAGAGTCAGTAACAAGCCAGATGCAGAGGAAGTAAGATGAGAATGCCTTACTGAAAAAAAGGTACCAAGTCACGTGGCCAAACATAGATATGAATTATGGGTTAATTTAAGTTGCAAAAGCTAGTTAGTAATAAGTCTGAGTAATAGGCCAAACAGTTTATAATTAATAATAAGCCTCTGTGTGTTTATTTGGGACTGAACAACTGTGGGACCAGGTTGGACAGAAACTTCCATCTACATGGCATCATTATCAGACCAAGGACCAACTTATTCTGCTAAATAGCATTAATCTGGATCCTAATGACATCATTATACCCATAGATTAATGCATCTCCTAACCTTCTTCAGAGAAGCTTCTATTTGCAGTAGATGATAATTAACACAGAGACCTTAATCTGGCCAAGGTTCATAGAATGAACTGAAGAATTCTTAGTTCAATGGAACATCAATACTCCACCCCCTCATTCCAAGGTTTAGGGATCATTGTGGAAGAGGGGGTAGGAAGAATATAAGAGCTAAGGTGATGGATAACTACAAGGAAACAGTGTCTTCTGGACACAGCAGGACAGTTGCACATCTGAACACAAAGCACTTTATGACAGTATGCACAAGATATGTGAAAACTCAAGCCAGAGAAAATTCCAGCATGGCAAAAGGCATGGGTCATAAAGCCCCACCCCTAACTGAGGAGCTATTCACAACTGACAGCTGACAGCTGCGGGGAGAGAAACAGTTTCTTCTAAGAGTGACCGTGGTAGGTCATATCCCAGTGGAAGGGCACACATCCGAGAATATTTGGACAGCACAAATTGGACTTGATGTTTTTTTTTTAAAGTAAGGTACTCAAAGAAGAATGGGTGAACCCTGGAGGAGTTAGGGAAGGGAGGTATTGTATATGATAAAAAACATATTCTATAGAATTCTCAAAGGAGCAATAAAAGAATAATGGCATAAAAGATGCTTAATTTTCCAGTGGCTAATTTTTTTACAAGCATAAACAAATAACTTTCAAACCTGGAGGTCTACTATTCGAATTAGTAGAATGGATAGAACCATGTTGTTTTAATTCAGGTAGAACATGTTTACACACAGGCCTTTCCTCATTGCTGTGTGTTGCCTGTTTGCCTGGGGTTGTGTGGGGACAGCCCCTATTTGTAGCTCTATCCTTTGTGAGTCCACAACAGGAAGAAAGCATACTAGCTGTCTGAGCCAGGCCCTCATCAAAGAAAGAAGTCTTGGGGCCAGCATGAGATGGAGAGTATTGCAACGGAGCATGATGCCATGGAGATAGAGGAAACCCATGAACTGTCCCTCTGTCTGCCTTTCTAGGAAGGGACTTGTCAGTGTTTACTGTTGCAAATAGCTCCATAGTCTTCAAAGTTACCCAGTGCATAAGGCCCAAATGAGTCACCTTCTAATGCCTGTCAGTACTGTCTACCAGATAACACACTTGACTGCCTTTCACTGACTATAGATCCCACTGGCAAGTCAATGATCTGCCCAGAGCATCAGTTACCCCTTCAGCAAAATGGGCTCATAGGAGCTACCTCTTGCACTGAAGAGGCAATGAGTTTGCCTCTCTGAACCACCGAGCATGGAATCTGGTAAGAGTGAAAGGCTAAATCTATCAGAGATTTTGGGTTGTGTCCTCTTGCACCAGCTTTGTGTTACAATGACAAAATGCATCATGAGGTCAGTCTATAAGGAGGAGAGGACTATTCTGACTCCCATTTCCGCAGAACCTAGTCATTGTCAGCACCCCCATCTTTGGGTGTAAGTACATCATGTCGGAGGCATACAGTTGAGCAACTTGCTCATGTTATGACATCAAGGGGGGGGGGAGAGAGAGAGAGAGAGAGAGAGAGAGAGAGAATGAAAGAGAGAGATCCTAATAGTCCCTCCAAAGGCATGCACTCACTGGCCTAACTTTTTCATATTAGGCCCCAGCTCTTGAAATCTCTTCCCACTAGTACCATGAACTGGAGACCAAGCCTTTGGACAGCCCATCCTTTGGGAGATATTTTAGACTCAAACTACAGCCTCCATGCCATCTCAAGTGACTACTGGGGTAATTTTATTTGGACATATGAAGGACCTTGGGAGTCACCATGTAACTCCTTGAGATAAATCTATGGCATTTTATACAAAGTATTAAAATGTCATTCAAAAAGAAAGTCTAAAAACTTACTTTTTATTTCAAATTTATTTTAAATTTATTTACAACAAAGGCATTTATTCTTGAATTTGGAACTATTTTTTTTTTTAGTCAGACTCTTTCTATGAACCCCAGGCCAGCCTCAACATTGCGATCCTCCTGCCTCTGCAGGTGTCCAGCTTCAGATGTAGGCTTTATCTAGCTCTAAAAAGTAACTCATTCAGTATTGCTCACTTGGGTGCCAAGGTTACTTTTCTTGTTGCTCTGACCAAATAATTAACAAGAAGCAACTTAAGGGAAGAGGAGTTGATTTTGGCATATACTTGGAGGGTGCAGTCCACCCAGGTGGGGAGGCATAGCAACAGTTGAGTGAGGTAGCTTGTCACATGGGATGCCCTGTCAGAGGTGGCGAATAGAGAGAAAGTGGGGCCAGCTCTGCCCCTAGGGACCTCCCTCCTCTGGCAATGTCCCACTTCTTAATGGCTATACAACATTCCAAGTAAAATCCACTGGCTGGGGATCAAACACAGAAGCCCAGAAGGAAAGCTTCACATTCAAATCACATCACCAGAGTGAGCTAGCTCTCCTCAGTCCATGCCAGCTATCGCACGGACCCTGCAAAGAGTCCACCCTCTTGTTTTCTTCCTTAGTTCCCCATGAGGGATATGCGTTTTTGTGTGGCTCCATTTAACTTTGCATACATGACTTTATGCAGTTCACTAAGGCTCCTAATGTCTTTCGGCAAACACTGTTCTTAGATCCATCAGGTAGTGACATTCATTACATCCTTCTGGTCAGCTGCAGCTGTGTGCAGATGTCACGGTGGCTTCATCCTCTCCCACAGCCATGGTTCCCAGTGCAAACAGGCCTTGTGTTTCTCATATGAACTGCCTTCCCTGGAATGATTACAGAGAAAATCAGTTTGGGGGGGGGCTAGGATGTACATGCATGTAGTTGAAACATGTATCTCCCTTCATTAGACTACCTACATCCCACATCCCAACCGACATATAAAGATTCACCTCTCTCCTATTTTTCTGGTGTATTGGATACAAAATGGTATTTCATTGTGCTAATTTGGTCATTCAGGTGACTCCCAGTGGCATGAGGATTTCATAGTTTGCTTGGTTTTCTGTTTCTTCTCCTGAAATTGCTTACTCATATTGGTTATGTGTTTTTCTGTATTTTTCTAAATTTCTCATTACATTTTATTTATTTATTTATGTGTATGTGTGTGTGTGAGAGAGAGAGAGACAGAGACAGAGACAGACAGAGACAGAGAGAGACAGAGAGAGAGAAAGAGAGAGAGAGAGAGAGAGAGTGTGTATGTGTTAGGCATATCATGGCACATGTATAGAGGTCAGAAGGCTCCCTGTTTTTCTTCTGCCAACACATGGGGCCTGGGATCCAATTGGAGTCATTACGTCTTTATCTGGGAAGGAATTTTGGCAACACTGCATTCTCTGGAAATTGTACTGGTTTGGGAGGGAGAGGGAAGATATCGGAGAACCAGGAAAGCCAGGGGTGTAAGCCCAGTCCATAGGCCAGCAGACTCAAGACCCAGTGGCAGCCAGAGTTCAGTTCAAGCCTTGAGGCAGGAAAAGACCAACACTCAGCTTCAGGTGGGCAGCCACTCCCTTACTCAGTTTCTCCTTCCGCAGAGCCTGACTGATCACATCTGCCCCATCAATATCAGGGAGGGCCATCTGCTTTCTTCTGTTCTAATCTTCCAGCTCACCCAGCCCACCCTCTCAGGTACTGTGGAATAATGCTGGCCGAATGTCTGGGTGCAAGTGTATACAATTAGTCATTATAGCAAGGGGTGGCATGGGTAGCAAATCTCAAGCTCTTAAGCTTCTGATTCGGAAACTTGAGACTCTGGGGGACAGCTGGCATGTACTAGTCATTGTAAGTGGCCCGGACAAGGGTGAGACTTGCCATTAACAGGGAGATGAGTGCTGGCGAGATGGCTCGGGAGGTAAAGGGGAAGGGTGGGGACTGAGGCTGGCTGGTTCTGTGAAGTGCCCTTTGAGTCGGTGTACACTGATCTCAGTGCTTATGAGGTGACAATGATAAAACTTTGATCTCAAGCACTCATGGTGTCAAGTGGCCACAGGCTGGAGCCAACAGAATATGAGAAACTGGAAATGCCTGCCCAGGAAAAATGGCTATCTTGAGGGGAGATGCCTGTGCGTCTTCACATCTGTGTCAGGTTCTACAGTTGCAGGCTCTACAAGGAATGTGCAAAGACCGAAGGGGCCTGTTGCCAATCTCTGTTATACTAACAATACCGCTGGGAGCTAGGAGCGATCAGCCAGAGATGGGAGAACTTAGACATGCCTCTCTAGTTCTAATGTCACTCCCCTTTTCCCATTATGACAACCTTTCTTTTCCTAGTTCTTCCTTTCATTAAAAAAAAAAATACTTATGGAGTACCTCCCATGCGCCAGGCAATGCGAGGAGCTAAAAGCAGCAGAGAAGAGACACATTTGTCTGTTTCTTCTCGGGCATGTATGGCCCACTGGTAGCACCCACACAACAGCATTTAAAGCCATGACCTTTGCTGGGATGGTTGGACAATGAGAAAGGACATCAGCTGTGGCTTTCCTCTAGCCATGGTGACAATCAAAGCCACTCAGCTGGTGAGAATTGAATACTGTCTCTTGATCCTAGGGTCTTGTTTGCTATATGGCAGTGATTCTCAACCTTTGGGTCGTGACCCCCTTTGAGGCCTGAATGGCCCTTTGATAAGGGTCACATATCGGATATCCTGCACATCAGATATTTACATTATAGTCCATAGCAGTAGCAAAGTTATAGTTATGAAATAGCAACGAAATAATTTTATGTATGGGGGTCACCACAACATGAGGAACTGTATTAAAGGGTCATGGCATTAGGAAGGTTGAGAACCAGTGGTTTGGACTAAAGCTGAGGAGTTCTCAGGCTAGCTCTGGGTCCTGAGCCCTACTTAGGGCTGAGCCCCAGCAGGATGCTTCTGGAACTGATATTGTGGGTCTTTAGCTGTCATTGTTTATATGTAGCGAGTCTTTCTCTGTCCTGCCAACTAGCTCCCAAATAACCACACAGAGACTTATTATTAATTATGCAAGCTCAGTTGATAGCTTAGGCTTGTTTTTAACTAGCTCCTATAACTTAATCCATCTCTATTAATTTATGTGCTTCCACATGACTCATGGCTTGTTAACTCTCCTGCATGTCCGGCTTCCTGTGTCCGCTGGCAACTCTTGGTGTTTCTGCTCTTCTTTCCAGCATTCTCTCTGCCCCCAAATCCTGCCTAGCTATTGGTCATTTAGCTTTTTATTAACCCAATCACAGTGACCTATATTCCCCCAGTGTAAAGGAATATTCTACAACAATTGTTCCCTTTTCTGAACCCTGGCATTCAGTGCTGCAGAATTCCCCAAACTTGTTCTTCCAAAATAATCCCTTGTAGTTTGCTATTCAGTGAACTTTCATTATTTCTACCCAAAATTATAATATCTATTTAGGTCCAGTTCCTTATCTACCTGCTCAGACAATGGTTAGGTATTCTGGCTCCACGGGGGGGCCTGGCTGTTCCCAAGGTGTAATGCAGACATGGGAGAGAAGAGTAAGCAGAAAGAAGCCAAACTTAGGCCTGAACTTGCAGTCGGGCCCACACTTCAGTCAGTGATATGAATTTGAGTGTGTGACAGTATTCCAATACCTTCTCATCATGAATTCTGGAAACTCTTGTTGGTTAGGAGGCAATGTCTACCTCTTCCTTGGGACTTAGAAGAAAGCTAGACCATCACACATTCTGCGTGCATCACACAGTCAATCGATTTGTGTGTGAAGATTTTGGCTTCTTTCTCTCTGCTATGAATGAAGTCCACATGACTTCCAGTCTGTTTCTATGGTTTCCTTCCTCTGCTCAGTTGCATTAATCAGTCTGTCAGTTTATTACAGATTTTGGTGCCTTTCTTTCCCTTCAAATCTGACTCCATATTAATTTAGTTTTCATTTCAACACTGTTTAAAAATAGAACAAAATTGTTTTGACTAGCATACAATCAGATGCTAGATGTTGAAAGAATTTACCTCAGTGGTCTAGATCTCTGCTGCCTTTATCTTGTCATCCTCAGATGCTGCTCTGCTCCACTGCCTCAGAGCAAGGTGAGTCAGTCATACTCCGGGTCAGCCAAGTACCTCAGTTATTGGTCTCTCAAGCTCAAAAATGACCAAGGGTGACCCCAGCAGACACGCCCTCCTGGAGGAAAGATGAGATGTACCATTTTTATTTGTTGCTAAAAAGCCTATTGTCCTCATCCGAAGACACTGGGGTTGTCACTTGGCACTGCTTCATAGAGCCCAACTACTGTTGGGCTTGTCAACTTCCCCAGTGTTCCAGTGCCAGGCACAATACTCTCCCTGCAGCCTTTCTGGCAGGAAGTCTTGTTTCCTCAGTGCCCAGTGTGCTGCAGAGGTTAAGACCATGAGCCCTGGGACCAGACCTGGGGTGGGTTCCTAGTGTCTCTTACTGACTGTAAGAGCTTGGGCTCCCTTCTTTTTCCTGACTTCCCCAAGCCTCCAATTCCTTACTTATAAGATTAGGAGAACAAAGAGCTACCATTGAAGGTTGCTGGGAGGTTCAGTGGAGATGAATCACAGATGCAGAACAGGGCCTCTACTGACCGTAGCTTTGCTATCTTTAATACCCTTCGCTATCATTTGGGTCTTGAATGTCACCTAGACATCTGTGAGTGGTGCTACTAGTAGGTGGAACAATCTTTAGGAGATGGGGCTCTCTAAGAGGTATGTACATTAATAGGGTGTACTCCTAAAGAGACTTTGGCTTTTTAGTCCCCCCCTTTTTTCACTTTTTTCTTCCAAGCCATGAAGGAGAGAAGCTTGCTTTAAATGTGGTTCTGTTGTTGCCACCTGACACTTTTAGAGGAAGTCTGAAAGTGATGGAGGACTCCCCCTCTCCCGGAGCATGGGTTGGAGCCTCTAAAGCCATTAGCCACAGAGACCCCTTTCTCCGTATAGGCTGTTTATTTTCAGAACTTTGTGAGACTGACCAAAAGCCAGCCCCCACCACTGGTGAAATGTTTCCTATGTCTGGAGTTATGTTGCTTGTGGACCTACACATCTCTATTTCCTGCTGTGGGATAATGCTCTTGTACACTGCAAAGGTTTTTCACTCATATTGCTTTAATAAAACATTAATTGGCCAGTATCCAGGCAGGAAGCATAGGTGGGGCAACCAGACTAGGAGAATTCTGGGATGAGGAAAGGTAGAGAGACAGACACAGAGGAAACAAGATGAGAATGCCTCACTGAGAAAAGGGGCCAAGTCACATGGCTAAATATTATATATAAAAATTAAGGGTAAATGTAAGTTGTAAGAGCTAGTTAGTAATAAGCCTGAGCAACAGGCAACACAGTTTACAATTAACATAAGACTCTGTGTGCTTATTTGGGAATGAATGATCTTGGGACCAGGTAGGACACAAACTTTTGTGTACAATTTCTTTTGATTGCTTTGAGACATAAAAGGCCCAGGATTCACCTGTCTCAGCTTCCTAAATGCTAGGGTATGGGCCTGGCTTATTTCTTAATTTTCAAAAAGCATACCTACTACATGCTGGCTACTTTGTTTGATAATTTTATACACTTTTTGTATAAATTTTTTCCCACTCCTGTTTGGTACTACCATTCCTGTGAGGGCACTCCCACTCCTGTGATGGCACTCCCTCTCTGTGTGGACACTCCCCCTCTGTGAGAACACTCCCTCTCTGTGAGAATACTCCCTCTCTGTGATGACATTTCATCTCTGTGAGGATGCTCCCTCTCTGTGAAGGCACTCCCTCTCTGTGAGAACACTCCCTCTCTGTGATGACGCTTCTTCTCTGTGAGGACACTTCCTCTCTGTGAGGACACTCCCACTCCTCTGTGAGGACACTCTCTCTGTGAGGATGCTTTCTCTCTGTGAGGACACTCCCACTCTGTGAGGACATTCTCTCTCTGTGAGGACACTCTCTCTCTCTGAGGATGCTTCCTCTCTGTGAAGACACTCCCTCTCTGTGAGGGCACTCCCTCTCTGTGAGAATGCTATCTCTCTGTGAGGATGCTCCCTCTATGAGGACACTTCCACTCTGTGAAGGTACTTCCTCTCTGTGAGGGTACTGCCTCTCTGTCAGGACACTCCCTCTCTGTGAGGACACTTTCTCTCTCTGTGAGGACACTCCCTCTGGGTGAGGACACTCCCTCTCTGTGAGGACACTTCCTCTCTGGAAGGGCACTTCCTCTCTGTGATGACACTCCCTCTCTTTGAGGACACTCACTCTCTGTGAGGACATTCCCTATATGTGAGGACACTCCCTCTTGGTGAGGACACTCCCTCTCTATGAGGACACTCCCACTCCTCTGTGAGGACACTTCCTCTCTATGATGATAGTCCCTCTCTGTGAGGTCACTCCCTCTCTTTGAGGACCCTCCTACTCCTCTGTGAGGACACTCCCTCCGAGTGAGGACACTCACTCTCTATGAGGGCACTTCCTCTCTGTGAGAGCACTTCCTCTCTGGGAGGGCACTCCCTCTCTGTTTGGACACTTCCTCTCTGGGAGGACACTTCCTCTCTGGGAGGACAATCCTTCTCTGTGATGACACTGCCTCTCTTTGAGGGCACTCACTCTCTGTGAGGACATTCCCTATATGTGAGGACACTCCCTCTTGGTGAGGATACTCCCTCTCTATGAGGACACTCCCACTCCTCTGTAAGGACACTTCCTCTCTGTGAGAGCACTTCCTCTCTGGGAGGGCACTCCCTCTCTGTTTGGACACTTCCTCTCTGGGAGGACACTTCCTCTCTATGAGGACACTCCCACTCCTCTGTGAGGACATTTCCTCTCTGTGATGGCTCTTCCTCTCTGTGAGGACACTTCCTCTCTGTGAGGACACTACCTCTCTATGAGAACACTCCCTCTCTGTGATGACACTCCCTCTCTGTGAGGACA